>PVIC010000658.1:0-87230 GCA_004025085.1 Thryonomys swinderianus | reverse complement strand
GGTATGAGTGCTACCTGCCCTAAGTAACTAAATGAATGAATGAATGAATGAATGAAAGGCTTTCTAGAGCTATAGTCATCTCTTGCTTGCTTTGCTGCCTTCTGCCCACTCTGAGCAATTCCTCCTCTTTGCTTCCTGTCTGCCATCCACTCTGCTTTGTAGATATCTGATTATGGACTGAAACCTTTACAGACTGTGAGTTAAATAAAACTTTCTTGCTTTACCTTTGGGTGTCAGATATTCAGCAACAATAGAAAAGTAATTTAGACAATTCTCTTTACTAAAATTTTGATCTTATTTTTTGCATCTCATTATATGGGATATTGGATGTAGATGCTATAGGGGTAATGTGGTATTCATTAAACTTGGAAGGAACAGTTATCCCTTTTTTCAATTTTCAGAAGCTTACATAGGATTAACATGACTTCTTACTGAAATGATAGAATAATCCATGGAAATATTTAGGTCTGAATCCTGCATAGGCAAGGATTTGAGTTGCATATTTATTAATTTTTTTAAATATAAGGCAGTGTTTCTTTTCTAATGTTCAATATGTTATTTCCATTGCTTGTATCCTTCACCACAGACCCTGTGTTTTAATCTTTAGAAGTTCAGTTTGATTCTTATTTTAAAACATGTCTCCTGCCAACTTAATATGTGTAATCTTTCCCCTAAGATTTTAACAATATAGAATATAATAACTACTTATATGTATCTAACATTATAGCTTCATTTCATTTCCATGTAAATTTTAATTTATCTTTTTCTCCTCATTAAGGTTTTTTTTACATGACTACTAAGATTTAGTGAATGCCAAGGTTTGTACATTATACCATTTTGATTGATGGATATTTTTGGTTATTTTATTCCAATAAATATTCATTCTTTGTTGTGGAATGTCATTGAGTGAGCTGAACAGGGGAGTTCTAATCTTTTTAGGCAAATATGAGAACAGCACTTTTTCAGCTTTCTTATTTTTTCCTTATCATTTAGGCAAGTCTCTTTGAAGAGTCTACCTAATTGATAACCAATCCAATGAAGTGAGAATAATTCTCCTGTGTTACCTTATGTCCAGTATTATAAAGTAACTCTTTCTTATTTTTTATTATCTTCCATTTGTATTTTCAGGTGGGAATTATGGGAAAATCTAGTCCTTGTTACCTCCCTCTAAGCCAAACATACTCCACAAAAAAGTGTTTTAGCAGTAGGAATTCACATTCAGTGCTAATGGGATTATACAGTGGTAAACCCTATTGGGCTGCATGGCATTTTATTCACATGAAACAGAAAGCAATGACAATCCTTAATATTTACCAAAGCAGGGGAAAACTTGTGACCACATAAAAGTCTTTATAGTGCATTTATAAAACCTTTTATTTTTATTGTTAAAACTTGTTGGAAAACAAGATGTCTTCTATAGAAGATTAGATAAAATTTAGTACATCTAGGGCCGGAGGATTAGCTCAGTGGTTCCGGCACCTGCCCTGGTAACCACATACAATGCTGGGCATGGAGACTCACACCCACCGGCAGGCAATCAATACCACATAGCACAGTGCCGGGTGTGGTGGCTCAGGCCTGTAATCCCAGCACTTGGGAGGCAGAGGCAGGAGGATTGCTGAGTTCGAGGCTTGCCTGGACTACATAGCGAGCTCAGGGTCAGCCTGAACTACAAAGTGAGACCCTATCTCAAAAAAAAAAAAAAATTTAGTACATCCAGAAAATGGAATTTTCTCCAGTGTTAAATGTTGAGCTATAAAATTATGTGGATGAAATTTACAGTGGTATTAATATATGAAAGAAGTGAATTTTAAAGGCCTACATAGTATATGATTTTAATTAAATGACATGGTATAAAATGTACAAGTATGGAAACCATAAAAAAAAAAGATGAATGGTTTCCAGGGGCTAACAGAGAGGGATAGATAAATATGTACAGTTCAGATTATTTTTAGGACAGGGAAGTTGCTCAGTATATTATTATAGCTGTGGATGAAAGTCTTTATACAAAAATTCTTGCCAGATCATGTAGAATACACAGAGTGAACTTTAATGTAACTTTTGTAATTTTCTTATAAAGATTGGTGAAGGAGAAATTATTGAACCTCAGAGCTTTAAACTACTACAATTTGAGCTGAATAAAATCTCAGGTATTCCTTGGAGACACCTGTCCCATTAACTTCAGTATGGATTTTGTCAGCATGAAGACTGTATGATTAGGCATTAAAATTAATTTCATAAGATGCTTAGGTAAAATTAGATTTCACATGGGCTTTAGTTTGGCAAAGTATTTCTTCATGAGGATTCTGCGGCCATTTACAAGAGTTATATGGATTTGAAAATGGATGGAACTGATGTGAAAACTGAGGAACTTTTATCAAAATAATTTGCATATGTTCTTTAGTATCACTACTTTAGTGTCACTAAATACTCTAGTCACTAAACACTCTAGTATCACTAAATACTAGCATTTATTACTGATTCAATAAGATATCAGTTAATTTTCAGTCTTCAGAAGAAAAAAATTCTTTTCTATTTGATGTCTCTTAAAATTGCTCCCTATAACTAAATCTTACATCTCACAAGTACATAATGTATTGATGATCCATCGAAAAATTATGTATATCACTTGTTATTTACAATAATAAATTATTTTTAATACAGATTATTGATTATAGCAATAAAGCACCATGAATTTACCGCTTAAATATCAACACAACAAATTTGTAAGAATTACAGAAAATACCCAGCACTCGGGAGGCAGAGACAGGAGGAGGATTGCTGAGTTTGTGGCGGCTTGCCTGGGCACCATAGTGAGCTCAGGGCCAGCCTGAACTACCAAGCGAGACCCTGTCTCAAAAAGCAAAAAAAAAAAAAAAAAAAGAAAAAAAGAAAAAAAAGAATTACAGAAAATATTATTTTCAGGGAATAATCCCTACCTTCGTTTAGTAAAATATTTAAGATGCACTGAGTTTTGTGTGTGTAATACCTTTGATTTTCATACAATTAATTCATTGTGCATTTAAATGGCTGTTATGCAATACTTGCAGAATTCATGAGTGGGTAATGTTCACTCTTGAAAACTGTTGTGCCCTCACTAGTACCCAACACCAACATGTCAAGCGGCCATTTTATATGCCTAAGAACTTCTTTCTTTAAAAATTCAGAAAGGACATGGGATTCCCTTTTGTCGTTTTGTTCCAGCTGGGGACACAGACACAAATTGCAGAGGACTGGAATAACTTGGACTAGAGGATTCATTTCCAAGACAAATTCTCCATTACCTGTTTGTGTGGAGGGGTGGGGTAAGCTGAAACAGCTACAAGATCACCCTTCATATAGATTCTCCATCAGAGAAGTCTCAGGGTAATTTCATGGGTTATATAGGTCTCAGGAGCTCGGCCTTTTCTGATTTAGTCTCACAAGCCTAAGTGGCACCTCTTCTTCCACATTCCAGTGGGTGGGTGAAGCTGTCACAAGTTCGTCCATATTCAACGCCGGGAGTATTCAGACTTTCTTTTTTGTTGGAAAATTGTTAAAAATTTAATGCCACATTTAAAATTACGGCGCAGTGCATACAATTTTGTATGTTGCTCTTCCCCTTAACATTGTAGTTTAAAAATAAAACATCTTTCTTGTAAACATTATTTGCATACCTCTGCAACCAGATTTAGGTCTCTTAACCAAATTCTTTACTGTGGATGTGCATATCAAGTTATAGTACTATTGAATGATTTAAGTAGGAAAATGTTAGTGTCTGTTTATTCAGGCGATATCTTCATAAGAAGGAATCATAAAGGCATAAAACTACTACATAGCTGCTTAGCTAGGTAAAATTTTGCTGAAAGAACATCTGCACATACTAATACATCTCTTAGCATTTCATTGAAAGTTACAGTGTATTTTAAACTTGAAAACAGAATGCTAGATCATGTGTTTATTTTAGCTAGTGCCATCTAATATCTTGAACTACTAAACTGAGAAGTTCTGCTGCATCAGCCAATTCGTGTTTGTATATATAACTTTGTCAAAAGCCAATAAAACAACAAAAAAAAAACTTATTCATTTTGCTAAGGGGGTTTAAGCTGTATTTACTGAAAATAGAATTTGGAGATTGGCTTTTTCCCTTTTGAAGTTTCTCATGTATCACTCATTTAATGACATCAAATGTTAAGCCTCAGTAAAACTGACTTATAGAAGAAAAAAATACAATGTTGACTCAGTTATAAAAAATTCTTAAATGAAGAAAAATTCTGGCACTAAAATTAATTGCATAGATTTAAATTTTTTGTTAGTTCTGGCAATATGTCTATTTTTGCAGAGCTTTACTAAAAAGAAGAAGCCTCTATTTAGAGATATTACTGTGATAGTACATTGTTATGACAATTTAAAATATTTGAGATATGGCCACAACATATGGTTAATGTGTTATCAATAAAATGTTATTAAAGTAAAAGATACTCTCCCAGATTTCTGTCTTTCAGTATTCTCCTAGCTTTGAACACAAATATCCATTGTTCTTGTCTCATTCTGAAGCAGTTCTGAAAGTTCTTCTTATGAGTCTTTTTGTAGAGGCTTAATATACTGAACTGATTCAGAATGTTTATAGAAATTTATGACTAATAAATCATTGTGATATATTCCCACCTACCTTATTCACTGAATCTAGTACCATGCAACCTCTGAGATTTGAAAAATCAAAATAACCATGAGTTGTAGACATTTTGAATAATTTAGAACATTGAGGCACCCACAATAGGACACATAAAGACAAACACAAGTGAAGACTTCCAGATCTGCTTAAGAAAGCACCAGGTAGGATAGGATAAGGGAGTTTGAACAGAGGGTGATATCCAAAGGAAAGATTAATGGTAATGTGTCTTTTACTACAGTAGATTTTTAACTAAGCATAGACCTTTCCAGTCATACCTTATAGATATAAAGCAAAAAACAAAAACAAACCAACAACAAGAAACAAATGCTCCAAGATGGAACTAGTTTAATGTCTCCTTTTCCAAATATTTCATGATCTAGCTATGTGCTTTGGAAATGTTACTAATTTCATTCACACAGTTCATTCTAATTCTCCACCTAGTCCAGTTATGAGGTTATACTATATTTTCTCTTAAGAAATATTTTATATCCATTATTCTGTCCGATTCACACCTGACACTCTTACAATATTGGTGGCAGTAAATGTTGGTTTTTCCAAAGGTAAAGTTTCTTTTTGATGGAAGCTAAATGATTTTTCCTTTGGGATCATTAAGGCATTAGCTTTTGTTTTAGTAAATATATTTCTGTATGAGTTACAACCTACATAGGTTTCTAAATTTGTGAAGCTCTACTATTCAAACCATATCACAAAGGGGAGTGCTGTCTGCAAAATTTCTTGATTTCACCAATTAGCTCTTCACTAACAGCTCTAACCTTTCCCATTAGTCCACTCATTATAAAACAGTACAATAAGCTTCTTTAAGTACCTTCATTGATATATTATCCACTATTGTACCTTTCTGAGAGTCATACTTATACAGTGTCAGCTATGTTTTCATCATTTGGTGCCTTTCAACTTCTGTACCTCATCATGGAATCTGTTCAGTTCTAATCTGAATAGCAGGTACGTTCTGCATGTTTCAATTCAAAACTTTAAAATGCCAGTGTCATTGTTTAATTGAAAGGCTCAGGGTAAGTCCATCTATTTTACGATGTTCTAAGAAAATAAAATGATCAGGTATATATTGAAAAACATAAAAGAATTTGTTAATTCTCACAATATTAGTTCACTTATCAAATGTTAGATTAGAATGGTGGTAGATATGGGTTATTGTGTGGACACAGTATGCCAGTGAGAATTTGAAAATATATTTGTATATATTATCTGTCTGTTCTAACTGCATACTCTCAGAATTTTTACTATTATTATTTCCTGTCTTTAGATAAGAAAACAACACATAGAAAGCTTAATAGAACTTTCCCACAGTACACTGCCAATAAGTGCAGAGTTGCAATAAGTTGAGCAAGCTTAACTCTGCAAAGGTGCTCCTAGCCATTAAACTTCATCACTAATGAGAAAAACAAAATAAACAATGATAATCAAAAGTTGATCCAGAAGGGTATGAAGTTACATAGATGCTAAAAGTGCAAAGGGCGTTTCATCACTCACATTTCTTTGAGTGTCTGTTATGTACTACATAGTGCTCAAAAATAAAATAATTCATAAATACAGCACACATCCCTGACCTCATGCTGCCTAAATATTGTAGGGAATAAGAGCAGAAAACCCACCAGGCACAAAGTACACAGATACACTTTACTAGTAGATGCTGTAGAAGATCTGAACAGATTATTACTTGGATGGTTTTGCCTCATTTTAATGAACAAGGCCATAACTGAAGAAGTTTGTATAAAGTAACTGTGAAATGGTTGGGAAAAATCTGTAGCAAATTTTCCCCATTTCCTTTCAGTAGAGATTTACTGGCTGGAGTTAATAGCAAGCTCTGATTTTTCCTGAGAACAAATAGTTCTTAATTTTAAATTTTTTACAAAACATATCCCATAGTCATCACACATTTTGTGTTAAAAAATATTCATGTAATGAATTATTCACTAGATTACACTGTATACATCAATTATATATGTGTGTGAAAATGTGCATTTCTGCACCACTTTCAAATGTATTTAACAACCTCTGGTTAAACTTTTCAATTTTATTGGAAATTCTCATAATGTTCACACAGTTTTTGAGTAATTTGATCACTTTTTTTCATGTAAGTGCACTTGAACAAGTACATGAACAAGACAACCAAAAGAAACCTAGAGGAGCTGTTTCATTTTTTAAAATGAGGAGAATGTGCAGCCGTAGATTTAGCTCAGTGGTTCTGGTGCCTGCCTCGCAAGTACAAGGTCCTGAGTTCAATCCCCAGTAACCACATACAGTGCTGGGCGTGGTGACTCACACCCACCAGCAATCAATGCTACATACCACAGTGCCGGGCGTGTTGGCTCACACCTGTAATCCCAGCACTTGGGAGGCAGAGGCAGGAGGATTGCTGAGTTTGAGGCTTGCCTGGGCTACATAGTGAGCTCATGGCCAGCCAGAACTACAAAGCGAGACCCTGTCTCAAAAAAAGGAGAATGTAAATATAATTTCAGAGAACTCTTTGGGCAAAATTAACTTTAATTCTGAATTAGAAATTTATTTTTCTGAAAATTAATGATCCGTGAAAACTTACTGAGTTTTAAAGAATTTTTCAGGGATTTGGAGTAACAAAATATCCTAGATCATAGAGGACTAGTTGCTTATATTGAGATATATTAGACAATCATGATTTCTGATATACACTCAAGTTTTCTTAAAGCACTGTCACATATTTAATATATCTACACATATATCTAGTTACAGATTTTTCTAAAATTTAAGTTATTTTTTATTCTACCTTTTATTTAACTATGATTTTTTTAAAAAAACTTTTATCTTTGTTGGTACGTTGTATATACACATCATGATCACACTCGATATTGGGAATTTGTACCATTATATGACACAATTTAATTCTCATTTTTTCCCATTCCCCTACCTGCTGCACAACCCTCCACACCCTAAATACATAAGCTTTGTTTCCCTTTTTTAATTATCATAACATTTTTTCTTTATCCCTCATTACTCATACCTCCACCACATTTCCCTTTGAATATTTTCTATTTTACAATATCCTTCATGCATTCTAGAACTGAGTAACATCTTCAGTTTATCATACCAGGGAACAGATACGGTATTTACACAACTGTGACCTATTTATTTCACTTATGAGTATGTCCTGAAGGTAGGTCCATTTGAGTATAAATGACTCAAACTTATCATTCTTTAAGGCAGAGTAATACTCCATTTTATTAAAAAATCTTTATTAACTGATTTTTTTTTTTGAGACAGGGTCTCGCTTTGTAGTTCAGGCTAGCTCTGAGCTCACTATGTAGCCCAGGCAAGCCTCGAACTCAGCAATCCTCCTGTCTCTGCCTCCCAAGTGCTGGGATTATAGGCGTGAGCCACCATGCCCGGCCCTATTAACTGATTTTTAATTGAGGATATAGTCTATGACTTTGAGAGAATTTAATGTTGATACAAATCAGATGAGGCTAGAAATTATATAATCTGTCAGAAAAAAACTAAATTATAAAATATCCAAGATTTTAATGAAGATAATTACAAACTACTAAAACATACCTAGTCAAAGTTTTCAGAACCAAGCACTCTATAGCCTGAGGTTAATACATTCTTAGAGAAATGCTATTCTAAAAATAAAATCCTCTAAGTCTGGATACATTCCCAGCCAATATTTGCTGATTATTTGATAGTTTGATTTAATCTTTTTGATGAGGATATATTGAAAGTAAGAAAATATACTCTTCTCTTATTTCCTTAATTTCTTACATAAATAAATAATGCTACTCTTTAAGCCAAAGGAACATAATGGGGCTACCTGTGGTGAATGTACTCTTAAAGTATCCTATGTGGTGTCAGTGCCAAGCTGAGCAGTCAGTAGAACTGGGTTAGTCCTTGTGATTCTATGTTCAAACCTCATAATTTCACTGGTATTCATAAAAGGATGATTTGAGCTAACTCCAGTAAGTTCTTGTTCTTGTTTAAGCACTTGCACTATACACCTGAATAAATGTATTAAATATGCAGGACCCATAAAGATATTTAGTATAAAAATATACAAAGAATGAGTTTCCTTGTATTGATTTATTGAACACAAGTTTAATTTATTAAATGTCAGAGACTACACTAAAGTTATTCAAACAGTAACATTTCTAATCTCTGTAAAAAGTGAAAATGATACATGATATTGTTGAGAAAACTGAGACATCAGTGTTGGTAACTTATCCCAGTCACAGAGTTAAGTAAGTAGCAGAGTTATGAGCTATCTAGAAAATCAGGTTCCAGAGGTTTTATTATTATTCAATACTGCTGTATATTGAAAACAGTGGGATCAAATATGTTACATATCAAGAATATTATTACCCATTAGTAACATTAAATAAATTATAATGGACTAGGAGAAGATCACTGGCTATCCTTCAGTGGCAAAAGGCAGTCCCAGTGTTGACATATTTGACAATGACCACATTTATTAAATAGTTACTGTGTGGCCACTATTTTTCTAGGTCTTTTTGCAGTCTAATTTATATCTGAACCACAAATTTATGACATAAATATTATTACCACTTCAAATGTACACATTCAAAAATTGACTCTGAGATTCTAACTTGTCTAAAGTGATCGCTTTAACAACTTTCCTCATCATTGGGACCAAATACCTGACACCTACAACTGAAAAGGAGGAGAGGCTTATTTGGCTCACAATTTCAAAAGTTTTGTTCTCAGATTGGCCAGGCTCAAACATAGAAGTACCATGGTGAAAGTGGTTACCATAAAGAAAATAAGCTCCTGTTATGGCAGCAAGAAAATAAAGGAAGAAAGGAGAAACCAGGAAGGATATATCCCTCTAGGCCACACCCTAGTGACCCATCTTCAACATGTCCTGACCTGCTAACAGCAAACCAATGATTGTACCACAATTTTTAATTTACTTTCCAAAAAGACTACCTCTGAATTCATGAGATTCTTAGGGAACAGTCTAGATCCAAAGCATACCATTGTGCCTCAGCTTCTCAAAACACAAGTCCATCTCATTATTGAAAATGTATTTCATTTATCTTTAGGAGATGTTAAAGTTTTAACAGTTCCAGTATTGATGTAAAATATAAATCTGAAGTCTCCTCTAAGATTCAAAGCAAATTATTAGTTATGAGTCCCTGTAAAAATTTAAAAAGTTAAACTCTTCCAGTATATAATGGCACAGTCCCACATCAGAACATTCCCACATGAGGAGGGAGGAATCAGAAGAAAGAAAAGAATTATATCAAAATAAGGCCAAATTCCCTGAGGGAAAACATAACATTTCATAGCTCTAGGTATGAAATTTACCTGGGGTAAATTATGACAAGATGTGAATTTCCAAGGGCTTGGGCTGCCTTCCTCCTACAGCATTATTGCTTGTCACTCTTTTAGCCTCTCCTGGATGAGATCTGCTCACTGCCTGCAGCTTTCCTAAGATGTTCCACATTCCTGTGTTTTCTAACGATTGTGAATCTCTACCTTCCTTTTCACTTCATTCTTAGCAGCTTACGTGATCTACCAGAGACACTCTTGGCCTTTCAAGCCTTCTAAAATCTGGGTAAAGCTTTCCTGATCCCAACATATCTTGCATTCTGTGTATCTGTTAAACAAACACCTTGTAGATCATCCCAAAGTCAGCCACCAGTTGAAACATTCACCAGGGCCCTCTGGATCAATGATGCAGAGGCCTCTGAGTGCCTAGATGACAGAGCCCAATGAACCAGTTTCAAAGGAACTAGTATTTAGGTAACCTGGGATTCTCTTAAAGCAAAATTTTTCACTTACTTGCTTTTGAGCCTGTGAAGGTTGGATTCTTGATAATTCCTGATATGCTTTCAAATTATCTTTTATATTATCTTTATGCAAAATATTTAGGTTCTTTTTAATGTGCATCTTTTTAGTTCAACTCTGTAGGCCTGTCTTTTCTTATAAAAATTGACAGCTTTTTAAAAGGACAACAAATCATGTCTTAACATTGGACTGCTTTGAAATTTCCTCCACCAGGTTAATTATTCCACTACTCTTCATCTAACTCTCTTGCAAAATCTCAGGCTACACACAAAACATTGACTAATTATCTGCCAGAGTAAAACACACATATTCTCAAGTTCAAGTCCCAGTGGAATCCTTCCCAACAGTAACTTCCTGAGATTAGCCTTCCCCATCTGCATTTCATTCAGCATTCTGGCCTTCTAAACTCTGATGAAAATATTCTATCAAGCATTAATTGTACCAGGCTAAAGGTTCCCTTGTTGACTTCCAAATCTTTCCAAACTCATCCCACAAACACGTCACAAAGACTTGTGGACTACCTGACCAGGTACGGACACAGAAACAGCCCTACTCTGGATCAAAATCCACCTGGGTCACTTTCCTCTTTGTGGCTGGCACAAAATTCCCAACACTTGCAACTTAAAATAGGAGGTTTGGTTGACAATATCAAAAGTTCCAGGTCATGTTTGGCCAGCTCCATTGCACAAATGGCGTGGTTAACAGGCCACAGGTGCTGTAGTCACAGCGGCCAGAAGCCAGAGAGGGAAGGAGGATGCTATGGGAGGAAGTAGTCACGTGTAGAATTTTCCTCCCATATACCAATTGGATTCTGATACCATCTACATAAAGAGACTGTCATATCTCACTAGCACAGGGCTCAACCACAGAAGATTGACTGCCAACTTCACATGCCAGTGGCAAGTAGTAGTTGGGTACCTAGATTTCTGATTGAACCTGCTGCTACCTTGGATTATTTTGCAAAGGTAGCTCCCAGAACTCAGAGACACTTTCTCACATGAGCTAGTGTAGTATAAAAGCTGTTGTGAAAGATAAAGATGAATAGCCAGATTGGGGATATGGTGGGTTTTGAAGGAAGAGAGGGGGAGTTTTCTGACATGTTATCTTTCAGACATCGCTGAGTATTCATCTTTCTGGAAACAGTATGAGCCCAGTCTTTCTGGGGTTTGAGGGAGGTCTTACTGCACTGGCGTAAATAATGAGGTCATTGCCCATTGGTAATGCACTCAACCTTCCATCCCCTCCTCTTAGTGTGTTGTGTGTCCAGAGCAGTGCTGTAGCTCTTTCACATGACTAGTTCCAGTTCAGAAGCCCTTGGGGAGGCTTCAGTCACCAATCACCTCACTGGCAAAAAAAAAAAAAAAAGAAAACAAAAAACAACTCAAGCAATCCCAAGTATTTTGGCAGATATTTTATAGGAAGACAAAATCTATTATTATTATATCACTGTAAAACAAATATATTTGTGTATTCTATATTCTATATTCTATATGTATGATATATTTTAAATATTGCAGCTTGGGGAAACAAGTTATTCATGTGTTAATAAGCGAAATATTAGGCAGTGAAAAACATGAACAAGTTAGACCAGTTAATTTTTACTGGAAAATACTCTCACAATCCTTAGATCTCCATTCTAATACAAAAATAACTGAAACTGGGGGATATAGCCTAGTATTGGATTTTGTGCCAAGTATGACAATCACTTATACATCTGGTTTTTATTTTATTTTATTAATTTTTTGAGACAGGGTCTCGCTTTGTAGTTCAGGCTGACTCTGAGCTTACTATGTAGCTCAGGCAAGCCTCGAACTCAGCAATCCTCCTGTCTCTGCCTCCCAAGTGCTGGGATTACAGGCTTGAGCCACCACAGTCAGCACTGAGGTATGAGGTGTTGATTGTTGGTGGGCCTGAGTCACCACGCCCAGCATTGTATGTGGTTACTGAGATCAAACTCAGGACCTTGCGCTTGCGAGGCAGGCGCCAGAACCACTGAGCTAACCCTCCGGCTTGCATCTGGTTTCTTAGAAGGAACTCATTTACCTTCTTAAAATGTTGACGGTGATACACTTTTCTGGAATATGTGAAAAACCTTGTCTACTAAGGAGAAGAGATGCACTAAGCTGTATTTCTGAAATGCTGTGATTCTAAGACCCTTTGGAATTTACAGAGCCTTACTTGTCGTTAAAATGAAATACGGATCTGCATGAGAAGGCAGCAGGCCCTGAGGACAGTAATATGCCGGATAATGTAGCACACTTCTTTAGGGAGTTATACACTGAGTTCCCCAAATAAACCCAATTGGGAGCATCGAGCCTTGCTAGTTTTTCCAAAATCATAGAAAATATGTTGCTTTCCTCAACTAGCCTGTAAAACAATCATTTATAAAAACAGAAACAGCGTCCCCAAGTGATCATATTTTGTCTTCAGAATTCTGGAAATTGTAGGATGTGGCTATGGTTTAGGGAAATGAGAGGTTTTAAATTTTGTTTGTTTTTGAAAGTAGTAAATGTTTAAGCCATGTATTCAGGCCGAAGATCTGAAACATGAATTTAACATAAATTTGCATGCAGATACATTTTTAATACCTGTATAGACACATTGAGATTTTGGGTAAGTAGAGCAAAGGTCCTAGATAATTTTTTAATAGTATAACAGTAAAGTATATTTGTTTGTTTTGCCACTAAGGATTCAACTCAGGTCCTTCCCAGTACATTGCTAGTCCAGCTGTTATTTATTTATTTACTGCTACATGATTCACTAAGTCCCTAAATTGTTCAGGGTACTTTCTGAGTGTGAAGCTCCTGTCGCAGTCTCCCAGAGCGCTGGGAGGGCGGGCTTGTGCCATCATGTCCAGTTCAGCCAGGACTTCTTTAAATGGGGCATATGGCTGAGCTTTAGAAAACTCAACAAATATCAGAAATCATTCTCTAAATTGTACGTACTTGCATGCTTCTAAAGGTCTATAACTTTAGCCAGATTTTTTTCAAGAGCAACTACAAAAAAATCTATGTCCATGATTAAAAGTAGGAAGGACATGCATGTTGCATTTTAAATATTGTGGTAGTTAACAAATGTGTTTAGTATCTCTAGAATCTTCACTTTTCTACTGAGTTATCATAATCAACTTCCAGAACTTGTCATGTTTCTAAATTCATAGTTTAATGTTCGATATAAGTATTGAAAATAAAATTCCACCAAATATATACTGAGTATCTATCATTAGCTTCTCTTTGCCTGTAGAGCCCAATTCAATGTGATGGCTCCAGTTGTCCAGATGTGATTAACTCCAGTTGGTAGTTAAGTGAGTGGTCTCCAGAGTTTGGCCATCCAGAGGAAAACCTTGACTCCAACAATCATTATCTGAGCTACCATGGGGAAGTAATTTGGCTACTCCATCTTCTATTTCTCCGTCTATAAAAAGAGAGGAAAATCAGAGTACATTTCATAGTTATACTCTGAAAGCTCAAGGACATAACCACATGAAGATCTTATGACCATATTAAGCATATGCTATAATGTAAGCTTCTAACACATATCACTAGTATACACCAGTCCTTAAGTGCTTCACATTAATTTTGGGATCCATCATGACAACACAGTGACATGGAGTCAATTTTTATGACTATTTTGCAAATGGAAATAGTCATGGGAAAATCATTGAATGTGCCCGTGATTAGATAGCTGATCATTGGCAAAGCCAATGGTTCTGCAAAATACATTTTACCACTACAGCTCTTCTCTATCAGATTTATCATCATCATCATTACTATTGTTATTACTAGGAGTATTACTGTAGCATTGTGCTTTTAAAAACACTATCATATTTAGTGTATTCTACTGACAAACATGGAAGAAATCACGGTGTGAGAATTCTTAGAATACACATTTGCTGGGGAGTAGACCTGGAGTATTGCTATTATTTTCTTTTTTAAAAAAAAATCGAGTGATAGTACATATTACTTTGGTTATTCAGGCCAAATTTATTTTTCTGAAAATAATATATTCATATTCCTATCCAATCTACAAATGTTTATATGGAATGAAATAAATAATAGGGTCAGTACTATCTTAATGTAAAAGAAAGTACAGTGTAAGACTAAGGAGAGAGAATTATTAGTTATTTGCAGAACAGATACAGAGACAATATATAGCATTAGCCAAAAATAAACTATACTGCCTCCTAATCTCGCATTTTTTTAAATTGAATTCTTATTGGTACATTTTGTATACATCTCACAATCATACACAACATTGGGGAATTTGTAGCAGTATATGGCACAAGTTAATTCTCATTTTTACCCACATTCCTACCCACCCACACCTCCCACCCCCTATATACATGCTCTTTTATTTTCTTTCAAAATCATATTTATTCCTCCCCCTCATTATGTTCCCACACCAAATTTCCTTTAGAAATTTACCATTCTACAAAAACTGTCATACTTTCTAGAGCTCATTTGCATCTACAGGTGCTCATATCAAAGAGAAGATCTGGTATTTGCCTATCTGTGATCTATTTATTTCACTTATTAGTGTGTCCTCCAGGTGCATCCATTTGCACATAAATGAATGAATCTTGTTCTTTATGGCAGAATAATACTCCATTTTATAAAAAAACCCAAATCTTCTAATCTGGCATTTTAATCATTACATTCAACGAACCTACTTTACAAAAAATAAAGTAATGAGTATGTTGATAAAAGGGAAAATTATTTTAGGTTTTAACTGAGACAAAATCTGTGCTGAAATGATCAGTTTCATCTGCAGGAATAGGAGTGTAAAGCCGGGGATTTAGCTCAAGTGGTACCTCACCTACCTTGGACGCACAAGGGCCCGAGTTCCAACCCTGTTACCACTAAAAAAAAAGGAGTGTAAGTTATGTATTTCTTTTGTGACAGCTATTTCAGCTGTAAAATGAGACTGACCATAAAGAATTAGAAAAAAAAATACACAAATTTAGCATTTTAAAGATATGCCTATGATTAATGAATCCGAAGTGAAATCTGTAGTACTGTGATGACTACTTGGAAGGAAAATAATGTGACTATAGAATGAAAAAAATGCATTTTACTTATTTCCTTAAGATAATCATTAATCCATATCAAAGATTCCCTAAAGACTGCTAAAGTAAGCTGCCTTCAGTATCACACACAGTTTAACATTTGTGATATTATATTATTCTCCTATTTCACTGTTGCCTTGGAGAATTCTTATAGTGTGTAATATAGCTAAAAAAGAAAGAAAGAAAGAAAGAAAGAAAGAAAGAAAGAAAGAAAGAAAGAAAGAAAGAAAGAAAGAAAGAGCTTGCCATCCTGGTCCTCTGTGTGGCCACTGATGGTAATACGGCAATTACTTTGGAACAGTTCCCTTTGCCAACAGAAGCATTTGACAACATTTTGCTTCTGCTCATGAACTCCACAGGGTTGATGAACACTACTCTGGTCATCGTCCCTTCATGAACATGAATGCAGCTATCTTCCTCAGAATTGTGGAATGAAATAAGTTTGTGAACCGAGATGTTGAACAGATTAAATTCACGAGCTCAGGTACCATCGACTCTGTTCAGGAGCTTAATTCACTCCCCCAAGACGGCTGCATTCATGTTGGTGCAGGGAAGATGGCCACGGTGGTGTTCGTCAGCTGGTGTGGAGTTTGCAGATGGGAGCACATTTTTTTCAGTCTTCTGTTTGAGAACTGAATTGTTCACCAATAGAAGTGTTAATGAACTGAAGTATAACTGTATATATAATATATAGAGAGAAATCATATGTATTTATAGTCTATATCTATTACATCAGTTATATTCTGAAATATACAAATAAAATCATTATTTAGATATTAATATTCTAGGGCTAGGGATTTAGCTCGGTGCTTCTAGCATCTGTCTGGCAAGCGTAAGGTCCCAAGTTCAATCCATGGTACCATGTATCACAGTGCCAGGGGTGGTTGCTCCCACCTGTCATCCCAGCACTCGGGAAGCAGAGACAGGAGGACTGCTGTGTATTCAAGGCTTGCCTAGGCTAAATAATGAGCTCAAGGCCAGCCTGGATGACAAAGCAAGACCCTGTTCCAATAAACTAAAAATAAAACTAAAAAAATTATATTCTATTTAGCATATATCAAATATAATATAAATACAAATACACAAATGTAACAAATATTAATTTAATACTTGTTATATTTCAGCCATTAAAATGGGAGGTTTTTATTCTGGTATGACCCACTCTGTCTTCATTACGTATTCTTGTCTTCATCTTATATTTCCCTTCCCCATTTTCTGCAGTTTTTAAGAGTGATCTTTTTTTTATTGGTATATTTTATTGGTGCATTATATATACACATCACAATTGCACCCCACATTGAGAATTTGTACCAGTACATGACACAACTTAATTCTCATTCCCCCACCCACCCTACCTTCCCCCCACCCCTATATACACAAGCATTGTTTCCTTTATCTACCATCAATTTTATTCTTTCTTCATTATTTACCCCTAAACCCCATTATGCTTTGAATAATTACTGTTTTGCAATAGCAATCATGCATTCTCAAACACATTTATAACTTCAGTTTCTCATATCAGAGAAAAATGTATGATATTTACACATTTGTGACCTATTTATTTCACTTATGAGTATCTCCTGAAGGTACGTCCATTTGATCTTCTTGAAAGTCCTGTGCTTGCAGGATGATCCTATGTTGTCAGTTTCCATCCTTAACTTGGCTAGAGTCATCTGGAAATGGCAGGTTGAATTGTTCTTTCTGTTCTTCTGGAACTGTTTTCATGGGATTTCACTGGACCAGCTGTTGTGGTTTAGATCTGAAAATAATAGATTATATCTGACCTAACAAGAAGCATGAAGAAAAATAGCATGTATAAATAGTCTTTGGCAAAATTAAAACAAAACACAGAAACTTTTTTACTCTACTTGAAAAAATTTTTAGTACTTCAATAAATAATTATAATAATGGTATATTGCAATGATGATATTAATGATTTATTTTTTGTGACTATATTACTTTGTTACCTTGGCATGGTAGTGTGTTGCTTAACAACTGAATTGATAAATCATATAATGTCATGTTTCTAGTACAGTTGCTTCAGTATCACATGTAGAGTATACCAATTCCTTACCATGATCTATATGAAGCTGTGTGATCGAGTTCATGATCCCTCTTCAGTATATCGTGGATCCTTTGTTTCCTTGCCCCACGGCCACGTAGCCAAATCCACTTGCTTGCAGTTGCTATCTGTGCCCAATATGTTCTTAGTGAAACAAGCCCTTCTCTTTTATTTTGGAATCCACAGAGATGTGAATTGTTCATTTATGTAAATTTTTTTTCTCAAATGTCCGCCTCATGGCAAAGCTCACCAATAAGGATTTTTCATTTTTATTCAGTTTTTATTTCTTTTTGCTAGTATATAATGATCCAGTTCTTCATGCAGAGTTGGTATATGTATGTAAAACATCTTAATTATTTTTAAAATTTCCTTTCCCCTACTCTTCCCGACCCTCCCTCCGTGTATTGGTTCCCTTCCCTTTTGTAAAAGGTCTTTCAGTCTGTTTCCTACTATCCGTTTTTATTTTGCTCTGTATATTTTGGGTTATTCATCTGAGAGAAATTATGTAATATTTAAGCTTGTGTATCTAATCATTTCATTAACATTACGGCCTTAAAGTGCATCCATTTTCCTGCAGATGACTTAAATTTAACTTATGACACAGTAGTACTTTGTTGCGTGAAAATACCATATTTTTCTGTATCCGTTCATCTTTGATGGATATATAGGCAACTTCCAAGATTTAGCTGCTAAAATCACAGCACCCTTCAGTAATCTCTGGGCTTTTTATTTTCTTTATAGTGGTTGTAATTGTTCAATGATATGACTACTTATTTGATTGATCTTATTTATTTCTACTCTTCTACAATTTGATCTGCACGAGAGGAGCACGTCTGTTTGCCTTGCCACTGTCTTCCTGCACTTGGACACCTTCTACTGCACACACGGTGTACATTCGGTGTTTGTTCAACATTGACATATATTTGCCTTGATAAGAGTTTCTGTACAGTCCACAGCTAATTCACTGGATTTCCCCTTCATGGATTAAAATGTCACAGGAAAAACTCCAAATTTGATGGACTGAGAGGGAATTACTGTCACTTCAATTTTTTAAAGTATCATTTTATTTTTATTTTAGTTTTTCTTTTTTGGTATCAGGCATCAAACTCAGAATCTTGCAGTAGCCAGTCAGGGATGGTGCCACTGAGCCAAATCTCCAGCCTTGTCACTTTATTGGATGCCGATTAAATTTGTTATAAATTTCTAACTACATTTTACATATAGGTGACTCTTTCTTCATTCTTTTTATAATCTAGGCCATTTTGCATACAGACCTATAATCTTGATACAGACCTATTATCTAAATAACTTTCTTCTGGAGCTAAGAAGCCATGAATCTTAGCACCAGTCTCTGACTGACAATGATTCATTTACCATTTATAAATGATCTTTCAATATTGTGTTAATAGATATGCCCTATGTTGTTAATTACATGAACTTCTTGGTTTCTACTGGCATTTTATTCTGATAAGACCTCCATGAATTAATAATGATGCTATCATTTTGGCTCTGATCTTCTATGTGCATATGTCTGTTAGATACTCATTTGGAGTAGTACCCCTTTAAGGATGAAGTAAGTTCTATGCAATCTGAGGTACCATATATTAATTTCTCTGCATAGTGACCTATGGTATAAGTTACACACTGTGGTGTCTCCAGATGTCTTTCATCTTGAATAACAGTAACAATATCTGTTGTTTATTCTGGTATTTGCTGTTGAACTTCACATAGAATTAGGAAGATGCATAGTTCTCAAGTATTTACCTACAAAGAAATGAACACACAGAAATATCTTACCCATGGCTATATTTGGATATTATTTACTGATATTTCATTTTGGAGCACCTAGATTAAAAATGGCCAAATCTATCTCTAAATGATATAAATAAAAAATATTTGCTGAAAGGTTGTAAAGTAAGTTGTGAGTCTTGATATCTAAGATAAGAAACAAAATTAAAATAAAATAGAATATGAGAAACTAATGATCAGCTTCTGCTGACTACTTCTTGTAGGGTGAATCAATATCAAAATTGTCTTCACTTACGATTTAAATTCCATGGAGAATTCCATTGTATAGCATTCATTCAGTAACACTCCACTTCTTTATTGAGAAAGGAGAGGGCATCTTGGATTAAAACCTGCTTTTATAGTTTACATTGTGAAAAGCAGTTTCCCAAAGCAAAAGTATGGGTAGCTATTTAAGAAATGCAAAATGGAATTTGGATAAAAAGATGATAGATGCCATCATGCAGCAAATTCCTTCGTAGATTTCTGAATGGTGACCCATATAGAAAGTCTTCAATTCATACAATAAAATAAGGGGCCTATCTATGTTAATTGTTAAAGTCATTAAAATTACTGTTTTCATGCCAAAAAGTCCAAAAAGGTTATTTTCTCAAACTGTAAGTAGTAGAGATGCACCACAACCCAGGGCTACTAGTTTCTGTAGTACCGAACATTCTGATTGTAAATTCTAGTGTCTTGAAGAACAAATAGATTTCATTGTGCATAATTTACATGATGTATTTTTGAGATCATTTTCCTCCCTGTTGTTGAAGAGTCTAAGAAGTTAAATGATGACCTCAAAATCATAAACCATCAGAAGCAGAGTAGGTGTGGTAGTCTCTTATTGTTGCTGTCATGAATTACTACAAAGCTAGTGGCTTTTGGGAACATACAACCACTACCCTACAGTTCTTGATGTCAGAAGATTCAAATAGGTCTTACTATGACTGGGTCAAATTTAGAGGCTGATGTTCTTTCTAGAAGGTCTGAGTGGGAATTGACTGTCTCACATTTTTGTCCTTCTATTTAAAAAGCCTGAAATGCTTGGTAGAAACTCTCTAAGGTAGCACCAGTCTAAAAGTGACTCATATGTCTTCTTTATAGCTATAAAGTTTTTTGAAATTATACTGGGTCTACTTAGAAAAGAAAAGATGATCTCCCTATTACAAGCCTCACTGTTTGGAGTCTGAATTCTGTCTGTAGCTTTCTTTCATCTTGTTTTTAACATTATATCATCATAATTTCTGAGCATTGGAACTTTTGGGGGGAAGATATATTATTGATTACTATGCCTACTGAAAAAGATAACTGAAATTTATCTCACAAGCTAGAGCTTATTATACAATAATACCTCACTTCACCTGATCCAATGGCATTTCTACTCATTTATTGTTAGGAGTTTGGTTAAATACTGTGTCATTCTGTTCATATGGTTGGTAGAGTAAATGTAACAAATAAAAGAATTTGAAGAATGTGATGAAAATGGCACTACAAGGAAAGACTAATTTTTAGTGTAAAGCACAATATTTTAAACTGAAATTATTGGTTCATTTTATACATACAATATGATCACATTTCACATTAAGAATTTGTATCTGTGCATGACACATCCCGAATCTCATTTTTCCCTGGTTATAAGCACTAGTAGGGTCTTCCAGGTACATTAAAGCTCACATTTTTCTTATTCTGCTCATGATGTCCAGAAATAATTTATTCCTGGGAAGATAATTGTGATGTCAAAGCAAATGAAGCATGACTAGTACTATAAACAGACCCAAAGCACAGAAATCTTGAGCAGGGAAACCCTGCTGTTGCTGGATTTTGTTTAATAATGATGGAAGTAAGCATAAGAAATGAGCCATCTTATCAACTGTATCATCAGAATTTCTTCCTAGCAGATTAGCCTTTGAAAATATCTATCAAATGCTTCATTTGATTTTGGAAGGAATAGATAAATTCTTTATTTTGAAAAAAAATAATAGTGACTGGAGTTGGCAAATGGCTAAATGAAATATTGTTCAGGAAAATCCTAAATTCACATTTCATAGCTAGCTCCCATGAGTTCTCAATTTAATTTCTAATAACCTGCCTTTCATGGGAAAATTGTTTGGGATGTCTAAACTGTTCATAACATACTTCTATTTTCTGAATGGTTAGGCTTTGAATTTCATAGAGGTAGATATGGAAGTCTGAAAGCAACATCAGACTTTGTAATAATAAAGCTGAGGTTAAAAATTTTAAAAATGAAAATGAAGATAGCAAATGAGACACAATATCAAGGTAAGAAAAATGCTCACTATATGTTGGCTAGCTGTCTAGTGAATTTTAATGAAGCGATAGGTATAGGTGTGGTGACTCACGCCCACCAACAATCAGTACCACATCCCAGAGTGCTGGGTGTGGTGGTTTACCTCTGTAATCTCAGCATTTGGGAGGAGAAGCAGGAGGATTGCTGAGTCCAGGGCTAGCCTGGATTACATAGTGAGCTCAGGGCCAGCCTGAACTACAAAGCAAGACCCTGCCTCAAAAAAAAAAAAAAAAATCAACAAATATATTTCTAGACTACTTACCACATTTTATAATCATACTCATACTCAAAATTACTCATTCTTTCTGGCCATTTCTTGGATTGTAAGTCAAAAATAAATGTGTCCAGGGAACCGAAATGGTGCACTAGCAACCAGAATGCAATCTCTCAGAAATCCGGAATCCAGACACCTGGAAAATAACACTGTGATGAAGAGAAAATAAGAAATAGTTGTTTGGAAATTGGAAAGGAACTGATATTGAACAGAAGTAGCTCTTCTGGACGTACGTAATATACATAGAGGCCTTTCCACTGTGAAACAACACCTAGGAGTTGCTCTCGTTACCTCGGTGTATGATGGTGTCACTACTTCAGGTTGTTGCGAACACCAAGAACAAGCAGTTGGCTGCTCTGGAAGGCGGCACTCAGCAAGGAGGAAAATTCACCGCAGCACAGGAGTGTATTTGGTAAATAATCCCTTCAAATTCATTACATAGAAAAGCGTCTTTTCCTTCACTAAACCTCATTAAAAATGAGTAAAACCCCAATAGGAATTTGGTGAAAATACAGAGAGCTTAACAACAATTTGATGCTCCTGCCCAGCTAGAATTTTGTATTAAAGTAAACTTTCAATTGAAAATTACAGATAAGCATTCTGAAGAGGGAGATCTAAGAAGATATCACAAAATAAACATCCCTTGTTCCTGAGTAGAAAGAACCAATATTGTCAGAAAAGCCATACTCTCAAAAGTACTGTGTAGATTGAATCCAATCCTGATTGAAATCCCAACAACATATTTCAAAGAACTAGGTAACATAATCCAAAAATTCATCTGGAACAAGAAGAGGCCTAGAATAGCAAAAGCAATTCTAGGCAACAAGGAGATGACAAGGGGTATCACAATCCCCAACCCGAAAATATAACTTTTGTGATTTAAAAAAAAAATAACGTGATACTGGCAAAGATACAAATCTAAGGATGAATGGAGCATACTAGAAGGAGAACCTACTTCAAACACACTAACCTACTTTTTTTTTTTTTTTCTTAAAGAGCCTAACATTCTCAGTGGAGGAAAGATAGCCTCTTTAGCAAATGGTGCTGGAAAATTGGGTTTCAACTTTCCAAAGACTGAAGCTGGATCTATCTTTCACCATGCACTAAACCAAAATCAAAGTTTATCAGAGACCTAACTATTAAAAAGAAACACTAAACCTGCTGGAAGATTGGTTATGTAGAATTCTTTGAGACACTGACATTATAAACAAAAGCTGAGAAGCATGGGAACTAGCAGTAAGAATTAATAGTTGGGACCTATTAAGAAACTTCTTCACAGAAAGAGAAACCACTAACATAGCTAAAAGATAACCTACAATTTGGAGAAAAAATTACCAGCTATTCCTCAGAAAAAGAGTACTATCTATAATATATAAAGAACTTTAAAACATTAGCCCTCCTGAATTTAAAGACCCAATTCAAAAATGGGCATCTGAAAGGAACATTTTTCAGATGAAGTAAAGGTAGTGAATAAACATATGAAAAAATGTCCAAGATCATTGGTCATCTGAGAGGTGCAAGTGATTCTAACTCACTCCAGGAAGAATGCCTGCTATCTCAAAATTAGCCAACAAACCGGGTGTGGTGGCTCACGCCTGTAATCCCAGTACTCAGGAGGCAGAGGCAGGAGGATTGCTGAGTTCAAGGCTTGCCTGGGCTCCTAGTGAGCTCAGGGCCAGCCTGAACTACACAGCGAGACCCTGTCTCAAAAAAAAAAAAAAAAAATTAGCCAACAAATGCTGACAGGGATGTAGGGAGAAAGGAACCCTTCTCCACTGCTCATGGGAAAGTATAGCTGTGGAATCACTGTGGAAATCAGTGTGGAAACTCCTCAAAAGTGTAGGATTAGAGGTTCCATTTGACCCTGCCATTCCCCTGCGAGGTATATACATGAGAGAATTAAAAGATTCATATCACAATGACACATGTGTATTCATGTTTATAGCAGCTCAGTTTGTAATAGCTAACTCTTGGAAACAGCCCAAATGCCCATCAATTGGGACTGGATAAAGTGTTTTTGTTTTATAAATTGGAGTATTACTCAGCCATAAGGAATGATAAATTAGAGACATTTATACTTAAATGGCTGTACCTTGGACACGTGTAAATAACATTGCTTCTCTAGTTTGAGAAGCTAAAAATGTAAATGAGGTCCACAATGTATGATAGGCATTGCAAAATAGGAAGAAAGTGTTCAAAAGGAAAAAGGAAAAGGGGAGTAAAGTAAAGAGAGGAAATAAAAAATTAGATGGTAAAAATAAAATATGGAAGCAAAGCTTATATATATATGAAAGTTAAGGGTTTGTAGGGATGTGAAGAGAATAGGAAAAAATAAGAGTCAAGAAATACTATATAGAGGACAAATATATAATATTGAATGTGACCATAATGTACATCTAAAATGTACCAGTAAACTCAATTAAAAAAAAAATAGACAAAAGGACTTTGGAAGTAAGGTGCTTTTTTTTCCCCCTCTCAACACAAGAAAGCTGAAGCAGATTATCTATTGACATCGAATCTAGGGCTCTAAATTTGTGCTTTTCTTTTCCTCATGATCATAAAATAGCTGCTGTCACATGTTTATATTCAGAATTCAAGGCCAAAATGTATGGTAGAATTATCCAATCCCATTATATTTCTGATTATGATTTATTACACAGAATTTCATTATCTGGCTGCTGCTTCCTGCAAAATAAGCTTTCTTACCTCTTAAGTCTAAATATTCAGACAAAAACAAACAAACAGCACTTTGGTTTGGGTATTGCACAAATCAACTTTCAATATCTTCCTCAAATTTCTTGATTGAGAAGCAAAAATGTCTCAAGCTGAAGGTAGGAATAGTGAAGAGAGAAAAGAATGAAAAGATGGTAAGTATCTTCTGATACCAGATGTAATCAAGAGCTTGCAGCAAAGTAGAGCGCTGTTCTCTGGAGACACTGATTTATCAGCAGAATTTTCTTTGTATTCGTGAGAGAAGGATGAGGTCATGAGAGCCAAATTTCCCGTGTAGTCAGTCATATTCAGGCAACTTCTCTGCCAAACCCCCAGGATGATGTCTGTTAGAATTATGCAGTGCTATTGAGCAGTACTTCAAATAGAGAGCAATAGAGTCTTATTAATATTCATGGGAAAAAGGGACAAGGGCTATAATGAGAGCTGCAAGGAAATTTAAGGAACAAAAAGCCTGTGCTTGTATAACGCAAATCATGTAGCTTCTTTTATACTGCCACCCCTCCTCCAGTGCAGCCAGAGAAAAGATGCTTTCGATGGTATTGTTACTGTAAACGACAACATCTGCTGGTAAATCACTGTGTGACCACAGGGAAATCACTGTGACGAATTTACTGACACTGCCCTGGTGATTTAAGAATGAGCTGGGGTATCAATTTACCATACAATACAGAGGCTGGACCAGGTTTGTGTCACAGTGGGTTCTTGGAAGTGAATTATCCACCCAACTGGTTGGGGGTCTGAAATGCTACTGACTTACTCCTGATCATTGACTACGACTTAATGAGAGAATTGTCCTGTTACACTCACTGTGGTAGGACCTCTGAATATTTCTCAAGAATTTTAGAGTTCAAATTTAATTGCAGTCCCTGGGATTCTCCTCAGGGGATTTTGTAAGGCAGTGCCCTTACTATGTTGTGAGTTTTAAATTTAGTCAAACTTGTTTTTCCTGAACTTGTGTGTTGCATTTTATCTGCCGTGTCAAATTACAGCCATTTAGTTATTAATGTTTAATTTTCTATTTATTTACTCTATCAAAAAACCTGAGCACTACACGGTTTCTTCTATTTATCATTGCTCCCTGGGTACCCATATGAAGTAAAGCCACATGAAATGATTATATCTAAGTGACACACAGATGAAAACAAATCTTGCAGTTCACCTAATATAGACATTCAGTTAACAAGCATTTTTTAATGGCTTACAAAATGTGCTTCCCACTGCTATTTACTGTATGCACACAGGGTCTGTGAATATTACACCAAAAAGTATAAAATTTTCACATCTTATTTAAATCTTTGATATATTTCAGTGATGAAGTACTCAATATGTTTAACATGTATTAGTTTGCAAAAAATAATCAGATGGGATATATGTATTTTATTCCAGTGAAAGAAAAACTGTCCCTGCCTTCACAGAACCTATCATTTAGAAATAATTTATATTTTTCAGTGATTCTTCCTCAGAAAACCACCCACTTTCACTTACAAAGCCTGTCTTCCATGCATCATTGCAGGAATTTCATCTTTATCCTTGAAGGGATTACTGTGCCTAGTTTTGAGAAAGAAATCTGAATTGAGATTTTTTTTTTTTTTTTTTGAGACAGGGTCTCGCTTTGTAGTTCAGGCTTGCCCTGAGCTCACTATGTAGCCCAGGCAAGCCTTGAACTCAGCAATCCTACTGCCTCTGCCTCCCGAATGCTGGGATGACAGGCGTGAGCCACCACGCCCGGCACTGTGGTATGTGGTATTGATGGCTGGTGAGCGTGAGTCTCCACGCCCAGCATTGTATGTGGTTACCGGGGATTGAACTCAGGACCTTGCTTGTGAGTCAGGCGCTGGAACCACTGAGCTGGCCCTCTGGCCCCTTCCTAGATTTCTGTATGCAGGGTGTGGAAAGTACACATTTATGGAGAAAATATTATTCTATTTTTGTTGTTTGTTGTTGTAGTTCAGTACAGTTATTTGATTTTTTTAAGTGAAAGAATCATCCATAAAATGGATGAATGTCAGAACTAGTAAAAAACCTCACTATGGAAACCAGAAGGGCTATGCACTCCAGATTGGATGCCATTCCCAGGTCTTCTAATGGCTGTAGGAAAAGTATTTGTTTCTCTCTGAAAATAATCCAGTACCTTAAAAAGTTAAGTATTCATAGGTATTCATGTAATAAATGTTTATTGAGCATCTGCGTCAGATGTTCTGGGCACTATGGTAAGACTAGAATAGAACATTTCCCCACCTTATGTTGGGAATTTGTTCAGCCATTGTAAAGAATAAGCAGAATAATGTACATGCCTTTGGTGGACATTAGTTTCCTTTTTAAAAAACAATTGCTTCTTGCAAATTGTTAGAGAAATTTATTAAACTGTCATATTACAAGTTCCACACAGTGTGGATAGAATTACTCACAAGCTAACATGTTAGCCTGTCATAGATTCATGGTTTCTAGAAGCAGTATTTGAAGTCTCTGGGTTGGAGACAACTGCACTGGCCAGGGTATCATCTTGACCACTTTTTTTTTCAAGGAACACATTTCTAAAGGACAAAGCAATGAGTCAAAGATATTATCTGAACATGCTTGTGGGGTGTACCATAAGAGAGAATGCTCATTTAAAAAAGTCCCACTCTTACACCATGATTGTTGGCTGATCTGCTCACAGAGAGATGGTCTTTTCATTGTGTGGAGTCCAAGTCACTCTGCCGTGGAGGAAAGAAGATCTCTCTATCGTTGTACTCTTGGAGTGTCTCTAATGAAGGGAGATACTTTCGTTACTACCCTGGAATTTAGCAGACTGCCTTCTTTATCTTTCCAGAGTACTTACATGGCTCTGTGTAAAGAAAATCAGTAGTTAAACACCTAGATGTGTAGAATTATGAGAAATTTGTGCAAAACACATCAACTGTCATTTAATTCCATGAAGGTAAATATAAACATTTATTATTTTAGTTCCTAAAAGGTGATACTTTCAGCATCTCATCATAAGGGGAGGGAGCCTGAGAAGGGTTGCTGCCCCTTACTGTAGGTCCAGGGAAAAGTAACTAAATCATTGTTTTGTGCAGGGCAAGTAAGTGCAGGATTCAATTTTACTAGACTCTGGATGTGTGGTTCTGTTAGTGTAAGAGCTCAGCTTCTAATGCTTTGATCTGTGTTCTGGTACAGCAGGACTTCTGTTCACTGTCTTTCAAATTCTTTTGAACTTCATGTTTCTTTGTATTAAAGAGACCAGATAAGACTTCCCCACAGAGGGAAACTTGTTATATTCTGGCTGTCCCCAGGCTCTTATGGCTGTAACTGAATGGTTCAGGTCAGCTTTCAGCTGCTTGTTATTTTCAATTCTAGAGTAGAAGCATAGGATTAACCTTGATCCTAAACTGTGTTGTATAAATCAGTTTTTACCAAAACATGCATTATAAACTGAATTAGCAACTGCTGTGATAGGGACCCATTTTAGGTTTTGTCCTCTTGTTTATGGAGAAGTGTTTAATCAACAGAAATGGGAAGGGAAAAGGGGAAGAAGTGAACACTTGTTTCAGAATAACTAATACATTAATAATTCTGCAGAAATTATATTCAATACATCAATAACAGGATATTTCTAGGGTTAACAGGAGGCTGAGCACTACTCAGTAAGCAATGACAAAAAATGAAAAAGAATAAAGTACAGCCTGGGACAGAAAAACTAAAAATACATATTTTTAATGTTTTGATGTAGTAATCCTTATTTCCTACTTCAGTAATTTTGTAGCAGGTGATGATTTCATAAAGTTATATGTAGTTTGAAAATACTTTCCTTCCACACCAAGGAGTAAGCATTTATCCACCCTGACACACTGTCAAGAGAAAATAAAGTCAACTGTAGTGATGCTGTTGGTATTTGAAATGATGACCCAAAAGGCAGAACAAGGAATAGGAAAAAAAAAAAAAAAAAAAAAAAAAAAAAAAAAAAAAAAAAAAAAAAAAAAAAAAAAAAAAAAAAAAAAAAAAAAAAAGAAAAGAGAGAGAGAGAAAAAAGAAAAATCTTCACAAAGACTCTTTCCTTTTCTGAACTCAAAAAGATTCTTTACAAAATGGCAGTTGTCTTTGGAAACTATCAGACAATAGAAAAACTCCATAACAATGAGAAGAAATTACAAGTTTCACCTAAGTACAAAAGGTTCAGAAAGCATCAAGAACACAGCAGGGAAAATTATATTTATGCAGTGCACCTGAAAACTTGTGATTTGCATATCATTTTTGTCTTACTTATTAATCTTAATGAGTGCTTATTAAGCACTTAGTGATGAAAAACATTATTTGAAATAATAATAGAGTGCAGTGTATTATTATGCAGATGCGTTTGACAAGATGTGCAACTGCAAATTTTATTTCTTGCTGATTTTAATTCTGTAAGTATTCTCTTAAATTGCCATTAGGTTTTTGCATCCATAACCAACCTTACTTCCAAAATGCCCCAAAAGTAATTTTTCTCAAGCTCAGCATGGCCTTCATGGCTATTTCTTCATCTAGTCTACCTTCTTAGTTTTATTTTTCAATACACATTCCATCTATCATACTATATAACCGCAGAAGATTTCTTCACTTATCATTGTTGTCCATTGATTTTTCACATTTTTCAAAGCTCACAACATCTGTCACCTATCCCTTTTAGATTGTTTCTTGATATTTTGCCAATATTCACTGCTTTTTCTCAGACGTTAAACACTGTATTTTTACCAGTACTGCATTTTTCTCCTCCCATAGAAGTAAGGCCCATATAATTATTGCCTATATACCATCTTCATCCTACTATTTATAAATTTTGGATACAGGAATATATTCCATTTATACCTCTTACAGACTCTAGGGAAAACAAAACAAAACAAAACAAATCATTGTTCCCTACCTTTTGATATTGCTGTTAAATTCTGCATGAACAATTGAATTATCTAGAGCCTGATTATTATCTAAAGTAAGACAGTAACATTCACTAAGACCATTTCTAGGTATTAAAATGCCCAGATTTAGATAGACCAGCAGGAAAAGGACTCTAGTTTCAATTTTGATGCATACTACATTTTTACTGTTTCTCCCTCGATTTCTTCCAATAGCATAATCAGCTAATCCTGAACAGCTTCTTACAAGTAAATCCTGAAATGAATCCTTTAGTTTTATTGAAAATTATAATCAGGAATTAAAGCTAATTCTGAAACAAACTAAAGTTATAATATATGTAAATTACAACTCTAGTAGTTAATATGCACAAATATGCAAAAATATACTAAGTATCATATTGTGTATAGAAGGACATCTGGTGTTCATAATTCAGAAAAATATAAAGATATTTGATACAACTCTCCTGTGTTGCTGTGTGCACCAGACTTGCCAGAGGATACAAGTCATCCTTTAGCAAGAGAAGAACCAAATTCTAAAATGTTTTTGAAGAGATGAGAGATTCAAATAGATTTAGATATCAATGAGAACAAAATACTATTTTGAAAATCATAACCAAGTACATAATGTTTCCAGTAAAATGAATACATCCTATGTGTATACTGTCCAACATTTTTGTATCTGACTATAATATGAGAAAAGCTGACAGCAATTCTAGCAGATCAACTACAAATCCACTATTTTACAGTTAAGAAAATTTAAAAGTCACAGTGATAATTCATACAAAACTAGTTCTTCTGAATTGTGAGATCATCACATATTTTCTTTCCCACAAAAACAATATTTTCTTACATTTCCCACAAGTATTGTATACAACTTTTGTATACACTTGGCAAACAAACATTTGTCAGTTATTTTTTTTTACTTGTGTTTTCTTAGATTCATTTGTCTCATCAAATAACATATTCAGTGAAGAATAATTTTAAGAATGATTTTTGTGCTTCTAACGGATAGAGATTTGTAAGTCAGTCTCAAAGCCACCATTCTTTTTGCCTTTATTGAAGAGAAGTGAGGAGTAAAAATCATTTAAAACAATGCCATTAAAAATATAAAGAATGAAAGAAATGTTAATAGCTAGTCATTGATAAGCTCATTTCCTGAGGTACAGTATAATTAAGAACACAACTCTCAGAGCAAGAGAAATTGAGTTGTGTTGTAATGGACATAGATGGCTCCTAAATATAGAAGATCGGTAACCTGAAATATAAAGGAAAGGAAAATACAGTCTTACAAGTTAGAACTGGCATATAGAGTGCTGTTCTATGACAATGTGTCAATTCAATCACAGATTATGATATCCTTCAACATCGCTAGGGTCTTAAAGTGAAATTTTAGAAGTTCTGAGTATTTTCCCACAGGAAAAGCCACCTGTCTGAGTTCATGTTCATTTTCCATGTGTGAGAGTACAAATTATTTCACGAGAAATGAGCAGATGTTCACGCATAAAGGAAAAAATCTGTTCCACTAGCAGAAAGCTTTTAGAATTTTCATAAAATGGTCTCCTAGAATAACCAAATCTGGTTGTAATTTCACAGGCTCAATTCTTTACAAAAGTAAGAGTCCTGTGGAAATTCCAGCACATGACCACATATGGAGTAATCATATTAGTATGTTGAATGGTGTCCCAGTGAAAGATGAATGCAAGTCCTTTACCCTCAACCCCTGTAATTGTGAATATGACTATATTTTGGAAAGAGTCTTTACAGATAAATTACATCAGAATACCAAAATCAGATCATTTTGGATTTAGGGTTAGTTCTAAATGAAATTGCTTATGCCTTTAAAGGAGAAAGAAGTGTGAAAGTTATTGCATTGAGGCACACAAGGGGAGAGCTATGAGAAGGTGTTGATAGGAACTGGAATTAGGAAACTGTTCCCAGGATTGGTAAGGGCTGCTGGCAACTATTGTAAGCCAGGAGAACATTAAGGAACCGATTTTCCTTAGGGGCTCTAGAAGGAACAGACTGATACCTTGATTTCAGATTTTGGCCCTTATATTTGTGAGAATAAATTGCTGCTTTCAGCCAGGTCATGTGTATTTGTTTTGTAGCATCTACAATAGAGACTAGGTATAGTATAATCTTATTTTTATATAACTAAAGATTATGTGGGAGAAAAACTGCATTTATCTACATAAAATTTTAAACACACTGACCAGAGTAATCTGCTTGTGAAAGGTTTTAATTTTATTAGAAAACAGTAGGAGTGCATCTTGATAAACATTCCAATTACCACAATTCATATTGTAATGTAAAACCATGTCCTGCTTGCACAAAAAAATCTATAGATTATAGACTAATATGTTTTGGGTTGACTTGCTACATGTTCTTGCTTTTGTTTTCACCTTTAGGCGAAAAGGGAACTGAAGATATTACTTAACTATAAACACAGACTCCCAGGAAGCTCTGGTGTGAATGGGTTCTCTCTAAAATTAATGTTGAAATGTAGATCCCAAAACAATATTGTGTAAGAACTGGGGCATTTAGAAGATGATTATTTATCAGTGCTCCATAATCATGAATGGAATTAGACCTCTAATTAAAGAGCTTGAGGAATTAATGTTTTCTTATACTTTGGTCTTTGTATCATCTGTCTTTGTGTCCTCTGTCCTTTCTACCAAGTGAGGATATGGATTTCAATGAACTATCTGAGATGGTTTTATTAGAACAAGGTTTTTTGCCAGACCCTAATATTTGCTAGTACCTTGATCTTTGGTATACTGGCCTCCAGAGCTGTGAAAAGTAATTTTCTATTATGAATTACCCAGCCTGTCGTATTTTATTGTAGCATTACAAATGGACTAAGATATGATAGCTTATACTTATTAAATTAAATATAGAAATGATCTGACATACTGAAAAATATTAGATCATTGATAATTTCTACTTTATTTTTATGACTTTCTTCATTCATTTATTTATTTGTTTGTTTGTTTATTGCAGTACCGGGGTTTGAACTCAGCCTCTTGTTGTTCCACTGTAGGCAGCCCTTTTGTGACTTTCTTAAAAATTAGGGCCAGATGTATCCATTTGCACATAAATAAATAAACTTGTCATTTTTATGGCAGAATAATACTCCATTTTATAAAAAACCCACATCTTCTTTATCCAGTCTCCCGTTGATGGGCATTTGGGTTATTTCCAAGATTGGGCTTTCACGAACTGAGCTGATCTGAACAAGGGTGTACATATGTCTTTCCATGTGGTTCTTTAAATTCCTTTGAATACATTCCTAGTAGGGGAATAGCAGAGTTGAATGGATAAACCTGGAGGACACACCAATAAGTGAAATAAATAGATCACAGATATGCAAATACCAGATCTTTTCTTTGGTATGAGAACCTGTAGATGTAAATGAGTTCTAGAATGCATTATAGTTTTTGTAAAATAGGAAATATCCAAAGGGAATTTGGTTTGGGAACATAATGAGGGGAAAGAATAAATATGATCTGGAAAGAAAATGAAAGAGCATGTATATAAGGGGTGGGAGGTTGTGAGTGGGTAGACGTGGGTAAAAATGAGAATGAACTGTGTCATATACTGGTACAAATTCTCAAAAGTTGTGTATGATTGTGAGCTGTATATAAAATGTACCAATAAAGAATTCATTAAAAAAAAAGGCCAGAGATATAATTCAGTGGTTCCAGTGCCCACCTAACAAGCGCAAAGTCCATGATTTGATCCCTGGTAACCACATACAACAATACTGGCTGTAGTGATTCACACCCACCAGCAATCAGTACCACACACCACAGTGCCAGGCATGGTGGCTCACGCCTGTAATTCCAGCACTCAGGAGGCAGATGCAGGATGATTGCTGAGTTCAAAGTTTGCCTGGGCAAACTGTATATTGACCTTAGGGCTGGCCTGACCTACAAAGTCAAAAAAAAAAAAGTCTCAAAAAAAAAAAAAAAAGAATGACTTAGTTTTATTCATTTTGTCATCACCAGAACAAAATGCCCAACTTTTACAGCTTAAAGGAAAAAAGGTTTATTTTAGTTCACAGTTTCAGTGGATTCGGTCCATGCTCATTTGACTTCAAGGACCAAATGGCAAGGTGGAAAGAGTCTGGTGGAGCAAAGCTGGAGGAATCTTGGCGGCCTGAAGCAGAGAAAGAAAGGAAGGGCCGAGGACAAGAATATACTCTTCTAGACAAGGTGCCCAGTGACCCCACCTGTTCTGACTAGGCCTCACCTATAACAGCATATTCTAGTACTCCCACAATACAATTAGTTTTTAAAAGTCCCTACTCTGAACACAAGATTTTTATAAGCAATTTTAGATCATTCTGTCTTGGCCTTTAAAAGGTTCATGTTCATTTCACTATGCAAAATTCATTTAGTTTATTCCTAAAAATTGCCAAGGTCTTAACAGTTTCTTCACTACTAAAAAGTTCAAGTGCAAAGCATAATCTGAGATTTGACATAAACTTTTTTAAGCAGTGAGCTCATATAAATATTTTAAAAGTTAAAGTATAATGGGATAGAATAAAAATTCCCATTACATAAAGAAGGAAATGGAGGATAAAAATCAACAGAAACAAGACAAGATCAAATCCAGTAAGGAAAACATTAAATCCTGTAGCTCCACCTCAGACACCTAGGGCATGGTGTGGTGAGGTGAGAATTCTGAGGGGTCAACTAACCCTAGTCTTATGATCTTGGTGGTTGTAGGTCACATGGTCTGTCCCTTGACTTGATTCACTTAACTGTCTGCAGCTTACCTCAGAAGTTCAGACTGCTGTCATCGCCAAAGTCTTGAGGTTTCCACTGTTCAGCTGACTTCACTCTCACAGCTTTATATATTGCCCTGTCATGAACACAAGGCCTGGCTTTCCCTTGAAATCCAGTGGAAACTGTGGTAACAGCACAACTTTTTTTTATCTTTTTGCACATGTGAAAAACTAATACCACATAAATAACATTGAGATTTGCCTCATAAAAGCAATGGGAGGGCCTTCTGGAATCATGGCTCATCCTACATGGCTGAATTGTCAAACATGATGAAATGGATTCACTTGGTGGTCTTTCTTGAACATGTCTCTTAACGACTCTCTTCTCTTATAAAAGACTTTCTCAAGAGATTAACATTTTACATCCTTGATCCTGAGATAAATGAGGTCTGGTGCTTTCTTAGAGATGACTTTAAACCATTTGTTTTCTTGTACTGATTCAAAGAACTTGGCTTTTTAAAGATGAACGTTCTAATCTTTTCAGCAACCAAGTTCTTCTTGACCTCAAATTTCCAGAGGCTTCTTTTTTGGCTATCAGCAAACTTTTTCAAATTATTCAACTCTGCTTTCTGGTCCCGATTTTTACTGTAAATCTAGTTGAAAGCAATCATTAATACCTGTGCTACAATCTGAACATAGGGCTGATTTGAAATTTCCTTTGCCAGGATATTTAATCTACCATCCTTAATCTCAGTCTTAGGACATGACCAAAATGTGTGACATTTTTTTTTCACAATCTACCCTCTACAGACATTATAGCCTCTAATCCAACTGAGGTTGGAATCCTCGTTGCTATATAAAATTTCCTGCTCTGTTTTATATGCAGATGTCCTCTTAGAGCTTCATGCAGTTATAGATGTGACCTCTGGAAGGCGATTGAACTATAGGAGCATTACACCTGACTTGTTCTTAGCAGTTGGGATGTAGTGGGTCAAGGTAGGTCACTGTGGACATGACCCAGAGTGTTATATTTCCCTTGCTCCTCTTTTGATGGTCTCTGCTTCCTGGTCACCATACCATGAGTTTGTCTCTTCCATCCAGTCCTTTCCACCATGCCTTTCGTCTTTGGAGCCAGCCAACTGTTTGGGTGGTAGAGCATGAGTCCAAATGAACATTTCTTCCTGTAAGTTGGAAGAATCAGGTATAGTGTCTCAGTGACAAAGAAAAATGACTAATACATCTCTTGGGCCTGGCTTTCACTTTCAATATTCTTATCAGCATTCTGGTCTTCAGAGGTCTGACCAGAATCATCCATCATCCTCTGTTTAAAAGCCTTCCCTAGCTTGCATCTTTAAACCTCTCTGAACTCCTCTCACCAAGCAGTTCCAAAGGCTTCTGAACAACATTATCAGGTACAGGCATATTTGTAACCTCAGTCTCAGCAACAAAATCTGTATTAGTCACTTTCTGATTTCTGGGACCAAATACTCAGAACCCAGCACTTAAAAGAGAAGACATTTAGTTGGGTCTCAGTTTCAAGGATTCAGTCCATTGTCTATTGACTCCATGGTGGAAGAACCTGGTAGAGGAAAGCTAGTTACTGATGTTATGAGAAGGAAGGGAGGAGCCAAGAACATGAATATTAACTTCCCAGCTGTACCTCTGATGACCTGCCATTTCTCAACAGAACCTCCCTCTTAATGGTCCACTAAGTGCCACCAAGAGCCAAATGCTGCTAAGCATGAGATTTTCAGGGGATATTTTATATTTTAACAGTGATAGCCACTAAAGAAAAATAAATGGACAAGCCTGTAATATCTTGACCAACTCTTTGGCCTCATGGATCTCTAAAGATAAGAACAACACAACGAATTATTACACATTTGGATCATATTTATTCCCTTGAATACTCTAAACATTAAGAGAGTCAGGATGTTTGTCAAGGTCTATCAAGAAAACATGGGGAAAAAGATATTTTATGAGAGGAGAAATATGGTCAAGATAAAGCAAACACCTTGGTTCATGAAGGTATTAAATTTCTCTACAATTTTGGGAAAGATGGCCACAATTGTGTTTGTCATCTGAAGTGGAGTTTGTGGTCAGAAGCAAAATTGTATTGATGCTTTTGTTGGAGGACCAAGTTTTTCATGAACGGAAGCTCTCACAAACCGTGTGTTTTACTGGGCATGTTTGCAGTACATGAAGTTGGGTCTCATCTTGGGGATTAGGTTCATGTATATAACATGTTTCTTTTTTCTAGTGCCCTCTGCCTTCATACCTCCCTTCCTCACTTTCTAAGTCTTTTCCCATTTTTACTCTTTCTATTATTACTATTATTAGCTCATGTTTATGACATATAATAGATACATTCTTTGTGTGTGTTTGGTACTGATACATGCAACATTTGAAGTTTCTTTTATTTTTTTAAATTGAATTCTTTATTGGTACATTTTAAATACATCTCACAATCACACACAACATTGGGGAATTTGTACCAGTATATGACACAAATTAATTCTCATTTTTACCCACATCCCTACCCACCCACACCTCCTGATGTTTCTTTTAATGTAATAAGGAAAACAGATTTGGCTCAAAAATAACATATATTGTTGAAAAATTAATCATAAGTAATTTTAATTGCTTCTTTGAAGGAAATATATAAATAAAACTTGGAGGGTTAGGGATTTAGCTCTGTGACACCATGGCTGCCTGGCAAGCTGAAAGTCCTGAGTTCAATCCCTGTACAAAAAAGTGAAGATTTCTAAATATGTAAGATTTTACTACTAAAATAAATAAAATTGAATTTTCATAAATGCCATTTCTATTTGATTCATCCATCAGGGAGTCCATCTATTACTCTCTTACTTCTTTAGTAAATAATTTGCCAGCTTGGTGATTACTATTGGTGCTTCAAATCTCACACTTTTTTTTTTCTAATAGGAAAACTTCATTAATAGCTTCCACATCTCAGCATTATATACTCTCTCACTCTCATGAAAACTACATTTTCTCAAATTATATATCTTGTACCTTCCAAGACATTTCTTATGTTAGATCTTTTCCTGTGTTGACTTCTGGTTCCCCATTTGTCTGACCACTTCTTGAGTGAAGACGATTTGCTTTACTCATTTGTGCATCTTGTTTGCCTAGGATATTTATGGTGCACTGTGGTAATTTAAAATATGATCCACTTGCCTGAACAATGATTAGTTATGGCATCCTCAAGTAATGGCAGGGAAAAAGTTTATTTTTTAAAAATCAAGGTACTTTAGTCACTGTATGGCCTTGGTAAAATTATCTAAGCTCCAATTCGTGATCTACAAGGATCTAGACACACAATTTGTGTTCTTTATTGAGATTATTGAGGAGCTCTAGTGGCACAATTGGTTAGTGTGTGGCTATCATATAACAATAAGGGTGGAGAGTTTATGGATACATTTTAAGTATACATTATAATCACATTCCCCATTGAAAATTTGTAGCTGTATAGGATATATCTTGATTCTTATTTTTCCCATTCCCCTGCCTTCTTTTCAACCCTTCTATCCCCCTATATATACACAATTTTAAATAGACATCATTCTCTTATAACTATTCAATGGTTTGAGTTCCCTCCTTTTAAAAGGTTTTATGTAAACAATTATAATTTTAAAAATCATATACTCTGCTAAGTGTTTATATTATACAGTCTCAGAATACTAAATCTTGTAAGCTAATAATAAACCATCTACTAAACTTAAAGGAATAATGTTTCACCTATGCAAATGAAGTATGTAATAATCGATGTGCCACTTAACATTTTCATTTTTGCATAATAGTAACTGGCTCAGTATAAGAGACCATATATTACTTTCATGGGAGTATTAGTATTTGTCCCATAAATAAGGGTAATATTATTAAGAGGAAAGAGATAAAAGACTATTGAATTCAAGGTCTTTCTAAATAGTGGGAGTGCAAATAAAAAAAGCTCAGAGTACTTATGACTTGCTTCTTGAGTGCATCAGTGATAATACAAAGTCAGAAATGTCTCTACTGCTTCCCATGTTTGTGCTGATCCCTTCACACAGCTCGTTATTTAATTCTGATATATCTTAGTTAGCACTTTTAGAGGTCACATACTCAGATGTCCAAAAACATATTCATTAAGGTGGGGATTTAACTCAGTGGCACTGTGCCTACCTTGAATTTGATCCCCTGTACCACAAAACAAACAAAAATTATATTTACTTTGCTGGGCATGGTGGCTCACGCCTGTAATCCCAGCACTCAGGAGGCAGAGACAGGAGGATTGCTGAGTTTGAAGCTCATCTAGGCTACATAGTGAGCTCAGAGCCAGCCTGAACTACAAAGCGAGACCTTGTCTCAAAAAAAAATATTTTTCTTTTAGTTTTTATAATGTTGACCTTGGCCTTTACCATTCATTCCACATCTCAGATATATACTCCTCTTTAAATCAGAAATATTTTGCCCAAAATATAAAAAGTTTCAGCAGAAAAGGTGAATAAAAGTTTTTAATCTCTGAAAAGATTATATTTAGTTTATCTCAGAACATTAGTTTAAATAGTAAAGTCATTTGTTCCTTTCTTGGCTTCTCTCACTTAAACTCCTGAAGTAGAACTCATTTGTTGATTGCTTTTTCTTTTTCTTCTGCCTTCCGTCTCTTTCTTTTTTCCTTTTCCTTCCACAAATACTTAACACAGCATGTACTGTGTTCAAGTGATTTTTCTATAACTCTATATACACACATAATTATAGATATTCACCATATTTATAATAATAGGTTTAAAGGAATGTATAGTCTTACAAAATACATGATTGAGACTGAATTAAGTCTGAAGCAGTAGGAGGGACTTTGTTATAGCAAATGATATTAAGGGGTTGGGAATGTAGCTCAGTGGTGCACTCCTTGTCTGTTATGTTCAAGCTCCTGGGTTCACTTCTAGCACAATGAAAGAGAACAGTGGAAATGGAATTAAGGAGAAATTTGAGATATGTACATGAGGCAAAAGAAAGGAGTGAGAGATGGACAATATTTCATGCTGTGGTACAATGTGCACAGGGATATCTTTGATCATGCCTTCAACGGAGATGACAGTCAGGAGGTAATGATCAAAATTCTCTAATTGTAGGTAGACTTGTTCCAGAGTAAGTTTAAGGGAAGAGTTGTGTCGGGAGACACTTGGTAAAATGCCAATTACTAAATTGCACTCATGGTTACTTAACAAAATATTTGGAAAGGCAATCCGACTACCTCTTTCCTAGGAAATACCCTAGTGGTTCTTGTGGACTATGTAAGTATTTGCAGACTCACTAAATGAAACTAATATGGTTTCTAGACATTATCACATTTTAGAAATGTCCTCACAGTTTCAAATTCTGTGATCAGATTTAATGCTGGAAATAATCTTTCTGTTTTATTCTTTTCTTCTCCTTTTCCTCAAAAGTAATAAAGTATTTTATCTATGAAGTATGATAAGGGCCCCCCGCTTTGTGGTACCAGGGATCAATTTAAGACCTTGTGCTTGCCAGACAGGTACCACTAGGTTACATCCCTCGCCCATGAGTTCTCTTTCTTTTAACTGATACCTGATTTTTTTCCTCATAAACTATCAAAAGATTAGATTAAGATCTTGTCTCCTCTAGTGATATACATCAGACAAGGTAGTCCAGAGAGGTTAATTGCATTTCTGAGAATCATAGTTGGCCCAGAGTAGTGCTAAGATCTCCTGATCCCATGTCTGCACTTTGCCCTTTATGTATCCTGCATCCCTTTATCTCACCAGGGGGTCGTTAGGGTTTGTTCTCTTCCCCAAATGGCACTTTTCACATGAACAAGATCTACACTCAGAGAAAAAAGAAAACAATAGGAAATGCTAAATGTTGAACTTTTCACAGGTGATGTTTTCAGAAATTGATGTCAAGAATAAAATAGCTGTTGGCAGTTACAACTGTTTGGATGTCATTTTACAAAACAATTGCCTATAAGGTCTTCATGGATTAAAGGTTTCAGATAAATTGGGCAAAGCTGGCTGCCTGCTCTCTTTCTAACCTCCCCTAACTAGCACTTTTTTTATATAGCTGCATAGCACAGTTGATCTCTGTATCTGCCAAGTTCTTATGCCTAGAGAAATTACAATTCTTGAGAAAGAAATGGTTCAAAGAGAAGAATCATAAAAATTATGAGGCCATTCTCATGTATTAACAGATATTGCAATTAGAGCATTCCTTGAACATGAGTGATTTTAATTAATTTTGAAGTGGGACTAAACTCATCCCTAGATATTAGTCAGATATACCACATTTGCTCTATGGCAGATAAGACATTGTGGAGTTTTGCCTGGAAATGCACGACAGAGGCTCTGAAACAGCAATTAGATTATAGGATGAAGCCATCCATGTGCTTACTCAATGAAAGAACATAATAGCATCATTGTACTGAAGTTAAAAATAAAAATCTGGGAAGGACAGACTGTTTCCTGGCCTCTGGGATCCTCATCTATCATAATTTGTATCTTCAGCGGTCCTTCAAGGCCCATATATTGAATGTCTGCTCTTGGCATGGCACTCTTGGACAAAGATGGAGTCCTTGGGGTAGGACTAGTGGGAAGCACTCGGGTCAATAGGGATGTATTAGTTATATTTTCAGTGCTGAAGCAAAATATCTGACTCCACCATTTTAAAGCATGAGAGCTTTGTTTTGGCTCACAGTTTCAGAAGCTATAATCCATGTTAATGATGTTACACACATAGAAGGCTATGCCAAAAGAAAAGCTACTCATACCATGCAAGCCAAAAAGCAAAGATTGAAGGAAAGAGGTAGGAATGGAGATATACTCTTCTGGGTCATGTCTCCAGTGATCTGCCATACCTTTTATATCAGGCGTAGCTGCTGAACTCATTAATGATTGGGTTGACTGACAAGTGTAGCATTCTTAAATTCCACTAATCTTCCAAACACATCAGACTTCTGGGGGATGGCTTAGATCTAAATCCTAAAATGGTAAGTCTTTAAAGAAGGCCTTTTAATAGAGCTCTCTCTCTCTATGTCTTTCTTGCTCCCCTTTTATAAACTGAGGGTGTTGTCCCACCATGCTTTTCAGACTGATATGTTGTCTTCCACAGGCACACAGAAATACACCCAGTTGATTGTGGACTAAAATGTCCAAAATTGTGAACCTAAATAAATCTTTTCTCTTTACAAGTTGACTTATCAGGTATTGGTTATAGTAACAGAATAGTGACTAACATGCCATCTCCCAGAACGCATGCTTTGTGAAGTTCCTTCCCGATTAGCATTTGACAGACCTTTGAACTGCTTCAATGGAAGAAATTGCAGGGAAGATACATTGAGGTACATGATTATACACACACACACACACACACACACACACATCTGGTTTGATTACAGAAAATCTTTTGCAAGACTTCTGAGTCCTTACTGATAGTAATAAAGCAAGATTTTAGACTATAAGCTGCAATATCCAGAGGCCACATGGCCAGGAACTGACTACCTGTAGACTGAAGTCAGCAGAATACTGGAGTTCTCTATACAGCAACATGCACAAGAATTAACTCTCACTGCAGGCAGAGGAATAAAGAAACAGGTCATCCTCAATGTGAGCTCAGATAATACTTCAGCTACAATCAACAGTTCCATTTTAACTTTATAAGACTATAAGTAAATCATTACCTGGAGTCAAAGGCAAATCATTCCTGGATTCTTAGCCAGGTGAAACTATGCAGTAATAAAGGTGTGCTGTTATAAACTTCAAGTTTGGTAAGTTTGTCATGCATACCAAGGAGTTCAGTCTTAACAGAGTACCTACCTGATTCTCAGGCTGGATATTCTGCCATGCAGGGGATGATAGATAACAAGATACATGAAGAATAACCTCTTTTCAAATATTAGGGTTTGAATAATTACTAAAGCATTAATAATGCAAAAGTACTATTGTCAGCTATTTGTTTTTTTATTTTTCAACTTTGTCTTATATATCAGTTCACTATAGCAAAAATTACATCTTCTGGCCACTGCTTATCTCACAAGTATAATTACTGGACCTTTTTATGTTTCTGCTACCAAAACCCAAATCCCTCTAGCTCCACTAATCTATTCTTATATTCATAATGGTCAGACTATCACAACTCAATCCTTCATCTATTCTTCTTTGCTTTTAAAATGTTTCTTTTTGTTAAATTCTTGGTCTTCCTATTCTCTTACGCCTTCATCAGGACTCCATATAAACATCATCTACTCTACTGAGCATTCCATTACACATTATGGTATTTCCCAGGAAGTCAGTGAACTACTTAACCATTATATAGTATTCTTGTCTTTGTATTGACATTCCCTCTTCCTGATTTCTTCACAAAAGAGCAAGTTCAATACAGAGAGCAATGTCTTGATCACCTATTTACATTTTCCATTTAATAACTGGATTACTGCAGAAGTCCATGTTCAAATTATCTTATTTTATTTTAATTGGTTTTTGAGACAGGGTATGTTGTCCAGGCTGGACTTGATCTCACTATATATTGAATTCATGGCAATACTTCTGCTTCAGCCCTCTAAGTGATGGGATTATAGGTGTGGATCTACACATCTAGCTAGTTGGCATATAGTAGTTCTCAGGAGGCATTTATAAATACCTCATACCCATTTTTTTTCCATTTTGACATTTCTTATTTCTAAACTACATGTTTATGATCCAGTGTTTGTCACTGAAAAATATCTCTGTTACAAACTATTATGAGACTCACTTTATCTTATATCCTATAAAAAGTAATCTATTTTGATTTCTATAAATGAAAAGTTATAAATTAACTCCAGAAGTGGCAGGTAAACACTAATTCTTTTTTAAGTCTGCAGAAGAATGATAGAACATCGATATCTAAAGCAAAATTCTACAAGAAAATCTTAAAACTTATGAAACACTTTCCTGTGATGGCCAATCATTACTACCTATGGGGACAATGAAGTCCAGTTTGCACCAACACTTCTTACCATTTAATTTCATTAGACTCTGAGTTTTGGTGCTGTTGGACTTGTGCAGAATCCACCTTGAGATGCAAAGAGATTGTCTTTATTGAAATATTGTAGACTCCTCTTTTTTATTCCAGTACACAGAAATCTCTTGTTTTCCTGGATTATTTCTGTGCTACTCTTGAGACACAATGAAGGTGTAATCCTAGTGGCTACTTGGTTTCCATAAGTCCAGTACATTGTCTTCAGAACTAAAATTGAATTCTCTAATGAGGTCACTTTCATGAAGCAATATACATTTTTCTACCCTTTGTTCTCCTGCACCTCTCTGTGTATCCTTAAACATGTAATAGGTGGAAGCATATTCTTCAAAATGGGCTTAGGATTTTAGAGACAAGAGCCAGGTAAGGATATGACTAGTATTTAGTGTTAGTTTTCCTGCTCGTAATATATGTGTGTTGAAGAAACTCAGAGAATAAACAGTTTCACTATAGAAAAAGGAAAGGGACATGTTGTAATACAAGAACAAAAATATAAATTGCTATGGTAAACTTTACATCCAAATCTAGATAATATCTTTAAGAATTTCTGTACTTGGAATCAGCAGTATGATTGAAATTCCTATGTGATATCAGTTGTAAGTTGCCTTGATTCTCTCTTTTAACCTATACAATTTTATTTTACAAATTAATGATTCCATTGTTTATGTTATACTTAGAACATCTTGGAATATTTTCTGTGTAGTTTGATATTCAATTAGTCATTAATTGCAAACACAAAAGCCCCAAAACTTAGGTTTTCCCATTTTCCACTTTTATACCTTTGCATCAGTAAAGTATAATTTTAGAAAATATGAAAATAATTTTAATTTATTCTTTTTATTGTTATTAGTATTGTTGGTTTCTTCTAGTAAGTCTTATCAGTATATGAATCAGAGGCAAATACTCTAAATCAAATGACAAAAAAATGACTCTGAGCTTTTAGTTGTAAATGCTTTTAAAATTGAGGCAGTGATATTTACCTACTATTAAAGCCTCATCCAAGATAACAAAAGTGTTCCTAAGAGTAGGTGATGCAATAGGCTTAAACTTACCACATGGCCAATAACTTTAAAAAAATGGAAAAAGGAAGATGTAAAGGTTAACTTTGATTGGCTTATGAGCCATAAAAGGGGGTTGTAGTAACATATTTCTGAGTCTTGGAAGTGTTTCATTGGGTAATGTATCTAGTCACTTGGTTCTTTCTGTCTTGCAGTCTTTCCCTAGTCTGTTTCTAGCCACTGTAAACTAAACAAATTAGCTTCACCAGACCCTTCCATCATGATGTTTTTGATTTATATCCAATTGACCATGGACTGAATCTCCTTAAAACAGGACCCAAATTAAACCTCTCTTCCTTGATGGATCCAGTGATGGGAAAGCTATTGCAAAGGGATATTATGAACTGTAGTAATCTTTGATATATTTTAGTAGCTTCAAGCTCTTTTTTTCTTTCATGATAGTCTCCCAGGTGAACCAACACACCATTCATTTGCATTTTTATAAGTAAATAATTTCCATAATTCACAATTTTTTCTATTCTATGAACTCCTATGCTAGCTTATTCTAAGTTAGACTTGATATTTAATAGTTAAAACTATGTGATGTTTTTATTTAATAGTTTATAATAATCAGTTTCTAGTTCTGTAGCTAGATTATAATTATTAATTCAATGAGGGAAATAATTTGCATATTTTAAAAAATTTCTGAATATTTCCAACATGGTGCATAATTTTAGATAACAGACCTTTTCTTACATATTTCAGTGTAGTATAATTTATTCTATCATTGCTGAAACAAAATACAAGACATCCATGACTTAAGAGGAAGAGAGTTTTGTTTTATATCGTTGTTTCAGAAGTTCAGTTTATGATCAGCTCTCCGGAAGGTAGAAACCTCTTGGTGGAAGGGCATGGGGGAGGAAAGCTGTCAATCCTTGACAGCTAAGAAACACAGATAGAAAGAACTGGGGGAGTGATTGAAATTAATGCAGTGATTAAGAGACCCCCTCTGGCAACCACACAGGGCTCCTGGAATGCATGGTTAAAGAACAGAAAAAAATGTGTAGGGCAACATTGGAGCAGAATTAGAAACACAGTTACTCTTAGTGATGTTTGCTCTGACCAGTGTGTTCCATATTTTCTGATAAAGGTCATCTTGTTCTTTTTCCTTTCTTTTGACCAACACTCTGATACAAATGTTTTTCTTCTGTTCCTTTGTTCTCATGCCCCTTGGTGATGAGGGCATTGCCAGGGTGGTCTCAGATTGGTGCTGTTGTTCTGAGCCTTTCTTAATGCTGAGTCTCAGTAAAGTCTCTTGGGGCCTGTTGGGGTTAAAGTTGACCTTTGAATATTTTTTCATTCTCTGTATTGCCCAGATCTCACACTACCACGAATAGTACTTATTGTGAAGTACTTTTTTGATACTCAAAATAGTGGACTGACCTCCCAAAGCTTGGAAAAGAAACAAGGACATTATGCTCTTCATTATAGTAAGGCGAGATAGATGGCAATGCAATGAAAAGGTGTGTCTACAGCAAGGCCAATGGCTTAGGTCTTTTCAACCAAGAAGTCTCCAACTGTCCAATTCCTAAGTGAGCAGGGACAGTTCACTTGTTTTTCTTTTTCTTCTTTTGCTTTCATTTCTTCTGCTTTGCCTACAATATGCATGAAACTTTCTCTGAGGAAAAATAACAAGCAATATTTGCAGCATCTCTAAAGGATATCTGAATTTAAAGTTTCTGAACTTCAATTTATTGAACTCTTAAATGATACTCACAAATAATGCCCTAGTTTTCCTTTGAACAGAAGTCTGATGGTAAAGTTTGGGAATATATGGGATGAAAACTGAAATAATCACTGGTTAGTGTAAAATCTGAGCACCTTGCTACATAGCATCTTTGCAGGATCACTATTCAGTCTATTGAAACATAGGAAGTTCCCTAAAAAATCTTCCTGCTCATCCATTAGCTCCCTGTGAAGCCTATTTCTGCCTGTGATCCCCAAGGGGACCAAAATAGGTAACAAAAAGGATGTATTCTAAGTTACAATACCATATACAAATTGGGCCTGTTTTACAAAAAAAGAGGTTACAGATAGTGAAAGCAAAGTCAGTGAATTTGCTAAACTTAGATTTATCAGGAAAGAGTAACTATCATATCAATTTTTACAAATGCTCAAGGTTTCATGACCAGTTTATCTGAGAGCACTCTTAATTTAAATGTAATTGCCTTATGCATGTTTGTTTGTCTTTTCAATCTGTACTGGAAATTAGTTGTAATATCGCAGTTGCTCTGTTTACACTCAGCAAGTTTTTGCTTTCCTGAGATTTCTATGAAAAACTTTGTATCGATTTTCAGACAACACTTTATCTCACATGCTTGTTGTTCACATAACTTTAAGACAAAGCTAATTTAAATCAACTAAAATGTCTATGAGGTTATAACATGTTTTCATTAAAACTATTGGCTGGTCAAGTTGATACCAAAACAGAAAAAACGTGCTTTGTATGTAGTAGCTCAAAGTTGTTCTTTGGTGTTCAAAAGATAAACATAAAAATGAGAACAAAACCTATAATGGCGAAAGGGTTCTTATGATTTAGAGAAAAAAAAAAAAAAAGAAAAAGCAAAGCTTCTGGTGACTGTTGTTCTGAGAAGAGAGAAAATGATGGAAGGGAAAATAAATAGACACCTACGGTGACCAGACAACTTCCTAGAGAAGAACATTTACCCTGCATTGTAAATTCTTAGACTACAATTACAGGGTTAATTTGCTTTTCATTTGCTTCAGTAAAGATTAGGATGTTGCTCAGGGGTACTTTGAGGTTTGTTGGTAGCCAGCAAAAGTTACAGTGTTACAATCTGAGATGGGGGGAATAAAAGAGAATAGTGGGAGGAGACCTTTAAAATTCAAATTCTTTTTGCAAGTTGAGAGCTTCAGAAAAGGTAATGAAAGAATTTTGAAATTCTTCACAGGTGGAACTCAAGCTCTGATAATTACGATGTGTTATTTCACATTGCTCTCTCTATGAGGAAGATATGTGCTTTTAATTATTTCATTTGATAGCCTATTGCAGTGAAACAAAGTTATTTTAATTAAAGAATCTTACAAAGAAGGTTGGTGATGATATGTATAAGCTGTCTAGGCAAAATGGTTTGCAGAGTCCAGAAAGGAAATATGAATGCAAAGAGAACAACATGCTCTTTAGTCTCTGAGTTTTCAGATGGGGAAAGGCATATGTGTAAAGAAAAGAAAAATATTCTTGGTACAAAACAGAGTATCATTAAATAATATCTATTGAATTTAAATGCCTTTGTATATTCATGCAAAAAGAAAGGAATGAATGGTTAATTACTTCTGTCCAAACAAGATCTTGGGGGAGATTTATAGTGCCCTAGTAAAGAAGTGATATAAAACATGAGAACATTTACTTAAACAGAAGCTATAAGAAAGGCATGATGAAATGTCATGTGGTTCCTCAGTACAAAGTATGATTTGTTCAGAGACATCTAGGTTTAAGCTGCATATTAAAGGAACAGAATGAGAAATTCAATAGAGATCTTTATAGGAAAGCATACTGAATTGTTGTCTCTTAATAGTCTTTGCTTAGTTTATTCGCTGTTTCATTCTGGTAACTTCTAAATTGTCATCAGCAGATACACATTATTATTAAATCAGTTTATTGTGATAAAGCTGATTATACAAATAATATGAATCTTTGTGTTTGCTTCAAATATTGATTACAAGTTGTCAAAATATTTTAAATATATAGGTTTTACTGTACTCACAGTATCCCTCATGTAATAATTTTCCTGTTAGTTTGATATTTTCTATTGACAGCAGTTTCCACACAAGAATCCAGAGCAAGCCAAATTTTAAAACAGCATGGAAGCCTAGTGCAATAGTGATAACAAAGCAGGTAAACTGAGTGCTAAATCTCTTTGTACTAAGTCTCTAGAAGATTCATTTAAATCAGCTAATTTCATAGCATCCCTATGAGGTTTGCAAAAGGAAATGAGCTCTCTAGAGGAATAATACTGAGCTCATTTTTCTAACTTCCCTATTTTGCATTTTTCTTTCTAACTATATCTGACAATTCAGAAGTAGTTTTGTCCATTTCCTCCCACTCAGTAACCATTTTTTACTATATTAAAATGCACTGGCTCTTATATTTTAGGACTTGGTAAAAAAAAAAATGAACAGAAACAAAGAATGAGGTCAACTTCTTTTCCTTCTACTATAGCAAACTTTTTTTTTTTTTTTTCTTGAGACAGGGTCTTGCTTTGTAGTTCAGGCTGGCCCTGAGCTCACTATGTCACCCAGGCAAGCCTCAGACTCATCAGTCCTCCTGCCTCTGCCTCCCAAGTGTTGGGATTAAAGGCCTGGGTCACCATACCCAGTTATAACAAATTTTTGACTTCATTATGGTTTCTATCTGGATGTTTCCCCAAACCCTAGTGTGTTCATATGTTGGACAATAGCATGGTGATTAGATCATAGGAGGCATGGTACTCATTGGTAAATTAGTTCACTGATATGTTTATAGCTTAATGTGATGATGGAAGGTGAAGCCCGGTGGGAGGAAGGCAGATTTTCCATTCCATCTCTTCCTATAGCATGATGGCCTGCCTTCATGGAGCCCACACACTGTGAACTGAAATCCTTATTACCATAAACCAAAATGCATATTTGAATTGTGGGTGTCAGGTATTGTGTCTTAATGATAAGAAAGTAAACTAAGACAAATTTTTTTTTTTTGAGACAGGGTCTCGCTTTGCAGTTCAGGCTGGCCTTGAGCTCACTATGTAGCCAGGCAAGCCTCCAACTCAGCAATCCTCCTGTCTCTGCCTCCCGAGTGCTGGGATTATAGGCGTGAGCCACCACACCCAGCTAAAACAAATTTTTATATCAGATAAATGAGATCTTCTTTTGACCCTACCTGACCATGTAGTTCGGAAGCATATGAAAATGGCTTGTGAGAGGAGATTGGAAAGGTCTGAAAACAGTGGATGGAGAAGCAGACCTAGAATGCTTTAAGCGAAGCTTACAGATGTCAGAACAACATTGAAATTTTTAAAAAAATCTTATGGAAAAGGCCAGGCTCAGGAGATTTCAGTTGAGAACAAGAACTTCACTGTCAGGTAGATTCCCAGCCATATGTTATGCTGTGGTGGGAAATTTATCTACATTTGCTCCTATTCCTCCAACCTGGCTCTCTTTGCCATCCTAATACCCACAATTTTTACTCTCACCATGAGTTGGTTTATATTTTATGGAATTCTATAAAAGAGAAATATAGATACTGCATTTTTAGATATTTATAGGGGCATCTAGCTGCACTTACTCAAGAAAATTACCAATTCATCTACTCATTGTTGCCTATACCAAATTTTTCATTTTTATTGAGATCTAAACCACAACAGGTAGCTTGCTATGTGTAGTTTCTCAACTAGAATTTGATGTATATATTTTATTTACTGTTCAATGAATAAAGGAAGGAATTTGTCCCTTTTGCCTTATATAGTTACCTATATAATGGAATTATATTATATTATATATATATTATATAATATATAGGTGAATTATATATAATATATAGGTGATTTTTTCCATTTTGGTTAAATACTTTCCATGATACTCAAAGTATTAGTACAGGCTGGGTCTCTTAAACAACAAAAAATTATTTTCTCAGTCTATAAGCTAGATATAAAATGATTTTATGGTTGGTGAATTTCTTCTGAGGACTCTGTGCTTTGTTTGCAAATGGCTGTATTCTCAAGGCCTTTCCTCTGAGTCTGTGTTCTCACTTCCTCTTTTTTTTTTAATAAGGACTTTAGTCATTTGATTAAGACCCAATTCAGTGACTTCAGTCTTACTTAAATGCCTCTCTTAGAACCACATCTCTAAAAACAAATCTCTAAATACAATCATGCTGTGATATACTGAGAGTCAAGATAATTTTTAAAAAATGTTTATTAGTACATGTGTACAGTACATAGTGATTACCTAGGACATCTTTCCTTTTATTTTCTTTTATCCTCCCTCTTCCCTTCTGACTTTCCCCTCCTTTTCTTCCATTTCCATTTGCAAGAGATCCATTTCCCTGTTTTCTGTTGTCCATTTTTAATTTTTCTCTTGAATTCATTATCTACTTTGAATTTTTCATATAAGAATTTAAAATATTAAAATTTGTGTCAGATTTATTTATTTCACTTAGCATCATCATCCCAAGATGTATCATTTTTCCTACACATGACTCAAGTTCCTCCTTATGGTAGAGCAAAATTCCATTGTGCATAAATACCACATTTTCTTTATCCATCCATCTGTTGATAGACACATAGGCCACTCCCAAGGTTTAGCTATTGTGAGCTATGTTGCTGTTGACAGGGGTATGTATACATCACTGTCATACAACATCTTTAACTCTTTGGAGAAGATATTTCAGAAAAGAAATAGCTAGGTTGAATAAAATTTCTATTATCAGTTTTCTGAGGAATCTGCTTACTGATTTCCATAATGGATACACTAGTTCACATTCTCACAAACAGTGTTGATAAATTTTTCCCCTTAAGCTTAACCAGTATTTGTTATTATTTAGTTTCTTGATAATGACCATTTTTTCTAGAACAAAATAGAATCTCAGAGTTGCTTTAATTTGCAATTCTGTAGTGACCGCACAGATTGGACAGTTTTTTCCCCTTGTACTTATTAGCTGTTTGTACTTCTTTTTCTGAGAAGTGTCTGATTTTCTAAGTGCCCATTTCTTAATTGTTCTTTTTTTCTAGGGAAGTCTGTTTTTTTTTCTTCATATGTTCTAGATTTCAATCATGTGTCTGAAGTGTAGTTGGCAAATAATTTTTCTCATTCTATGGGTTGGTGCTTCACTATGTCAGATCTCCTGCTTTGCAGGAGATTTTTAATTTGATACAGTCCAATTTATTGATTCTTGTTATTTCTTGGGCAGTTGTTTGCAAAGGTTTTATCACTGTGTATTCAGGAAGTTATCTATTTTATCTTCCAACAGATTTATCAATTTTAACATTTACACTTGAACATTTTATTGTATTTTTTTTAGTACTTGGTAGACATATGGGTCTAAATTCAATCTTCTCCATGCGTACGGATTGCTTTTCGAGACCTATTTGCTATAAAGGGTGTTTTAGCTCCAGTGTGCTTCCTTAGTAATTTTGTCAAAGTTTAGATGGCAGAATGTGCTGGGGTTGTTTATACATCCTGTGCTCTGTTTCTGTGATTGACATGTCTGTTTTTGTGCCAGTTGTATGCTGTTTTATCACTATACCTTTGCAATATGACTTGAAATGTGGGACTATGATGCCTCCAGCTTTGCTCTTGTTCCCGAAGTTTGTTTCAGCTATTCTGTGTATTGATTTTTTTAGATCATGGCCATTTGGCGTCCTATATGCCTCACTTATCTGTATGTCAAATTGTTTTTCTTTTCCTATGAAGTTTTCTGCCATTACATCTGTGAACAGTTTTTTAAAAAAAAATATGTTTTGAACTGTTTCCTGCTTCCTCACAGACTGCATTCAGTCTGAACTTATTCTTTGTATCATCTAGGAAGGAATTTCTGGATTGATTTTGCTCCTTTGCCATTTTCCATAAATTACTTCTTTCGTTTTCATTGGCTGCAGTACTATCTTCTGTGTCTGATATTCAGTCTTTACATTCATTCATCCTATTTTATAAACTTTTATTGCAGTTTTGGTCTTCTGGGAATCTGTTTGAAGCTGTTTAACAGATTCCATCAGTTTCATAAGCTGAGACTCTTATAATTTTCCTGATCTCTTTATGGTATTAATCATACATTTCATTATGGATAATACGTCTGTTTTTTTTTTTTTTTCTTTTTGAGACAGGGTCTCGCGTTGTAGTTCAGGCTGGCCCTGAGCTCACTATGGTGCCCAGGCAAGCCGCCGCGAACTCAGCAATCCTATGGTCTCTGCCTCCTGAGTGCTGGGATTACAGGCGTGAGCCACCACGCCCAGCATTGTGGTATGCGGTGTTGATTGCTGGTGGGCGTGTCTCCACGCCCAGCATTCTATGTGGTTACCAGGGATCGAACTCAGGTCCTTGTGCTTGCGCGGCAGGCACCAGAACCACTGAGCTAACCCTCCGGCCCAATACGTCTGTTTTTATTTGACAAATTATTTCTGATTTCCATTTTACTAGATCCTCTTTTGTTACCAACTCTGAGAATCCTGGTGATTGAACTTCAGTGTGCTATATTTCCTTTTTACCTGGATTCCTCTGTGGTGATGATCTTTATATCTGGGTTTTAAAATATTTTTCTCTTTGCTGTTGCTGTTTTTGGTTTAATTCTTGGCCTGCTATTTGGGCAGTGTTCATCATATGTCTCTTTCTTCTTAATATTTGGAACCGTTAGGAAATGGGTACTTCCTGGGCTGTCCTCCTTGGGTCGTAACGGCCCTTAAGGGATCTCAGTTCTGGCATACCATGACAGGTATTTAAAAAGAACAATTAGATCACCTTGGCTGAAATAATATAATCAGTATTATCAACAGTATCTGACACAGCATAGGATATGACAAACTGTGGCAATCACTACTCTGATACCTTTAGCCATATGAGTTAGATCTGTGACCATATGTTCTTGAACTCTTGTTCTGGAACTACTGAAGTGTCTTACTTATTACATAATAACTCTTTACTACACCCGCTCATAATTCCTCCAGCTATGACAACCATCATTGTTTTGGTCTGTATCATTTAGGCCACTCTAAGCACTTTATAATTAGAGGAATCATGAAATATTTGTCTTTTAGTGGTACTAGTCTTTTTTTTTTTTTTTTTTTTTTTTTTTTTTTTTTTTTTTTTTTTTTTTTTTTTTTTTTTTTTTTTTTTTTTTTTTTTTTTTTTTTTTTGAGATAGGGTCTTGCTTTGTAGTTCAGGCTGACCCTGAGCTCACTATGTAGTCCAGGCAAGCCGTGAACTCGGCAATCTTCCTGGCTCTGCCTCATAAGTGTTGGGATTACAGGCATGAGCCACCATGCCTGGGATTGGGACTAGTCAAAGCAGCCAATGTAATATCCTGGACACTCATCTATGTCGTACAATATGTCAGAATTACTTTTCTTTTAAAAATTGAGTAATGTTCTATTTTATTTATGTATTAGACTTTGGAAATTCATTCATCTGCTGTTGAACACATGGGTTGCTTTCATGTTTTAGCTGGTGTGAACAGTGCTGCTATGAATGTGAACAATCACATACCTATTTCATTTCCATGCACTCAACTCTTTTTAATGCATGTACTCTAAATAAATTTGCTAGATCACATGGCCTTATAATTATATTTCATTAAGGAGTCTCAAAGCTGTATTCTACTGGAAAATACAGCATTTTACATTCTACCAACAGTACTGAAAAGTTTCAGTTTCTCCAGTATTCTAGCTAATACTTTTTGTTTTTATTTTTGTTTTCATTTTGCATTAGGCATTTTGCATTTTGTGTGAGGTAGTAGTTTTTATTTTTGGTTTGCATTTAGTGATTAGTGATGTTGATGTTTTGTGCTTATTGTGTATTTTTTATCTTTTTTGGAAAAAATATCTATCCAAGTTCTTTGCCTATTTTGGGAATTTTTTATGTTCAACTTTAGGAATTTTGGTTGCTACCTTTACAGTTTGTAAGACATTTTTTCTGAAATAATTTATTTTTTAAACTAAAAGAACAGTTTCCTTGAATAAACATGCCTTGTAACAAATATAATACATTATATAATTGATTTAAAGCACCTCTGTCCTGAGCTTTTCCATGTATTTTGATTCTGTATATTCAAGTTTCTAGGTTTCCACTTATGTTATTTGGTTCCTCTTTTTTTACCAGTTGAAATTTAAATAGTGTTAGAAAATTTATTTAAAGCCTTGTTATTATCCTTTAGGAACTAATTTTTGTCTTCACTATTTTGCATGCTATTTATTTTATTCTAAACTATTTTCTTCAATTTTAGTTAATTTTCTTCTGCCTTCTATGCACTTAAATGTTCATGGTGTTTTACCCTGGCTTTTATTGAGAGTAGTACCTCTTGGTCAAGAAATATTCCTTTTCATTTTATATATTCATTCTACCCTGAATAGCCTTAGGCCAGTGCTCATTAAATAAGTCAAAATAGGACATCTTCCTTGAGGCATAATTTCACTTCATTTAAATAGTCTTTTCACAGAATTTAAACACCTGAAGTCATGAATCACTTGGAGGTTTTATGAAACAATTTAGATTTTTGTTAGTCTTTGGTATCACTTACTATGGAAGGTGTAACTTTCTCTGAGTCCAGAGATACATGGAGAAGACAAAGAGGAGGCTGGGTTATGATAATTGTTATTATCTTCCTTCCAGCAAGATTCTCAGACAGACAGAGTAAAGTGATAATTCGCTCTTTTAGGACTGTAGGGGACACAGATCTTCTTGTAGACCACAGAAATCCCTTCTCTCTAACATTAAGGAGATGTGAACATTGTAGTGTCTCATTTTTCAAAGTTATGTATTCTTCAAGACTCTCATGTTAAATCGCTGGAAATCTGGTTACCATTTCCTGTCTTTCGAACTAAAAGCTACTTACTGAAATTTTGCTCTAGCAGAGAAAAAGAACAATCTGAGTAACTCCTAAAACCATAAAATTAACTTATATTAGAGATTATAGAGGAAGAGCTAGGTTGTCTTCAGGGAAGTAGTTGGGTTTATGATATTAAGAGAAGAGAAACGGTCCTTTGTAGACAAGTGGACACTCACCTATTCATTTTGATACATGGGTGGGAAGATTGAAGCACAGGGAGTAAGAGACTGAACTTACTCTGCTTTTATGAACACTGTGATCCATTCTGATAAATATTTAAAGTTAATAATCCTAATAAATAGTTAATAAGTCTGCCCAATTCTCTTTTTTATTATAGATCTCATTCATTGACCCCATCAAAAGTCAGAAGGCTGGTAATTTGAACAATGAACATAACTGATGAGCATGTTAATTTTCATCCCTTGAATTTCTTTGTATGTATAGCTTATGTAGAAGTCTAGATAAAAATAAATTTAGTTTCTTATATTTCTGGTGTCCTGAGGCACTAACAAGCTTGCAAGTAATGCTTGCAAGTTTACTAATAGGCCATACCAACAGCAAAATTTATAGGGTGACTTGCTGATTAGAAGTGTCCTTATTTTATAGTTTAGTTATATCCTGTAGCAAATAGAACCTTAACTGGACTGAAGTGGAGGGAAAAATGCCTCAACATCGTATTTGACTTTTAGAATCTGTGGGTATCCAATATCCTTAGAGTTCTGATCCAGGTCACTGAGTTTTTGACCTGTTTCTAGGTTTCACACACATTTTCATTTCTGTGTTTCAGTCCTTCCTCTGTCTGCCGGCCTTTACTTCAGCAGTGTTTCTTTAAAGTCATCTAATGATCACTGGGATCAACAGGCACCGAAATGTGTGTTAAAATGCACATTTCATTGACCTCCTGGAGTATGTTATCTGCACTGATAGGCTGGAATATGAAATGTGTGTTTTGAAGTGAGCACACTAAAATTAAGAGGCAATGACATATTACTTTCCTTTAAAGCTCCTGTCATTTTTGAGTATATTTCTTTATTTTTAATCTGAATTTAATTCAGTATCTTATTATTTATTGTGGAGAATCCCACCCAAGAATGCTTAGCTGTCTCTGAGTATCAGACTCTGTTTTCTATTTTGGTCTGATGTGCTTTCCCGATAGTCTTTTCCATTATCTTTTGTTGACATCGCTTATGGTTGGTTTCTGTTGTTCTCAGTCTTATCTTTCACATTTCATGTTCACTAATGTTTATCCTGGTGCTAAAAGTAAACTAGAGTTACTGATGGTTTCATTCAGTATATGATTACCAGGTGCCAAATAAAATAAATTAAGTATTCATTTAATAAACTTTCATGTATATGCAATTACCGAGCAGGTTATTTATGACATGAAATGTGTTAGGACACGGTACAAAATATTAAAGTGTCTATAACACATTTGGGTTTTCAACTTATTTATTAGCATATATTTGTGAAACATAGAAAATATATTCATTACGGGGGACTGATATATCATAGCTTGATCCATTTCACTTTCTCCATCTTTACCTTCTCTTCTGTTTGCTCCCATTTCCAGATTCCCTACCCTTCTCCACAAAAGTGGTTTCTCAGTGTGTCTAGTTTCAAAAGCAATTTAGAAACATTTTTTTCAGATAGTCAAAGCATAAGAGATGCTGCCCAAATTTAGTAAATGTGTGTTTATTTTTGTTCAGTATTTGTTGGGAGAACCATCTGTATTAATATTTTTTAGTGTTATAGTCAAATATGACAAAGTAAATAGCTTAAAATCCTATGTTTCGTAAGAAAAAGTCCAAAGCTAGTCACTGTAGGTTAAATTTCAGCCTTGAATTGAGTTCTTTCTGAAGCCTGGCGGGGAGAAGCCATTCCCACAAGCCTTTGCGACAATGTCATCATAGTAAACACTGCTTCCACGATTACTTTTCCTTCCCTGAAATTAATTCTCTGCTTTCTTTTTATGAGGATCCTTGCTTATACTGAGCTCATTCAGTTAATACAGAATAATTTCTAAATTTCAAGAACCTTAATTTAATCAGATTTGTAAAATTGCTTTTCTCTTGTAAGTAACCTATAGCTAGGCTATGGAGATGAGAATGTGGACATCTTGAAAGAGGTAGAAGGACATCGTTCAAACACCACAGCATCCTTCCCCAGTGTAATCCATGTGGTAGACTGAAGTGTTTTCCTCTGTGGTCTCAGAAATGGAGCCATGATTTAGACTAATAAGTTAGAGGATTCTTCCATGTTGGCTAGAGTAGTACATTCTGAATCGGGTCTCTGACCTAAGCTAATCAAGAATGATAACTTCTTGTTATTTTGTCAGAAGGGTTTTTAAAAAGATATTTTCCTTCTCCAGGATTTGGTGTTTGTCAGCGTTCTCTCACTGTGATATATAAAATCCAAGGTAAGCAACTTAAAAGGAGGAAAGATTTACCTTGGCTTATTCTTTGAGAGTGTTCAGTCCGTAGTTACTTGACCTTTTGACTTTGGCCCAGTGGCAGCGCTGTAGAGCAAGCCGGGAGCTACGGCAGAGAACACGTGTCTGCTGTGTAGGAGCTGGGAGACACGCAGAGAGTCCCTGGGGTTTCCGCATCTCCTTCCAGGGCCCGCTTCCAAAGGCCTAACCTCTGTTCCTTAGCCTCTACTTTCTAAAGATTCCTCCGCCTCCCAAGAGTTGAACAGGTCTTTGGGGAACATTCACATGTCATGGCAATTTTTAACTTTGTAAAATAAGACTCTTGGGTATCTGCTTGTTTTCTTTGTCCCAGTGTAAAAGGTTCTTTCTGGATACGGAAATAACAGAGGGAAATATTGGTGAAAGATGGTGAAATGAAGGGAAAAAAAATTCCGATATTTTTAGAGGTCAGCAAAGTAGAAAATACCCACACTCCCCATCGTTTTCCATCATATTTAAGCTATGAGTCACTTACAAAGGATAGGTTATTAATATAGTTATGGTGGATTCTCTGACTTTAGATAGGAGGAAAAACAAGAAGTTCAGAAGGTGAAGCTTTGAAAACAAAAGTAGTAAAGCTGGTTCTCATGATCGCTATTAACATCACAGTACAGAAGGGGTCCTGAACCAGGAGTATTGTGAGCATGGCCCTGAATGTTGTCTTTATGGTTGTCCTGTGTGCTGCAGGGTGAGGCGTATGAGTTTAAGTAGCTGCCTTGAGTTGGTCAATAGATAAGGCTTGTGTGTGTTGTTAAATGTTGTTAATGAGAGGCTATGGTGCGAAATTAAATGGAAAAAAATGCTACAGTAGAATGAGACCCATTGCAAACTACTGTAGCATTAAGAGTCCTCTAACTCTCATTCTCTAAGGAAAATAGAAAACACCCAAAAGAGGGCAGGATAGGTCAACTTTATGACCAAATACTTTTCTGTTGTAAAGTTCAGTTACTTAACTGGAGTTACCTTCATCGTTGACAGCAAGCATAAAACATTTTTTTTCTCTTTTCTTATCAGAACTTCTGAAGGTGAAATACTTTTATTTAATGGCCAGTTATTTTTTCCTTCTTATGTTATAAACGAAGCTCTAACAAGCAGACGGCCCCTCTGTGGCTCTGTCTGCACGGCTTTGTGTGCCTTTCACATGCTGGGCTGCCCTGAATTTAAGGACAGATTCCGAGCTACACTGGGGTGATGACAGCGGAGGGGATCTAAGCTCGGAACAGCGGGCGTCCCGGCGCCGCGGTGCACGCATTCATATGCTCCCCGAGATTAGAAAGCTGCAGAAAGAGTTACTCGTGGAAATCTCGACTGACCTTTAATTAAAGCTGTAAGGAAAGAAACTTTTTTTTCTTTTTCCAAAGCTGCTATGAATGGATGACAGACGCAAGATTTATTGCATCAAGAATTTAATCAGAAAACATATTTTCTTTCCTTGGGATGCAGTAAATTGTTTTGTTGCATGGAAGGAAAATACAACACCTCTGTGCACAGTTGCTTATTTCCGAGTCTTTTGTTTACCTGCATGATATAAAATATTAGATTTTTTCCCTATTGTAATCAGATACTTAAAATACCGCACAAACTGAAATATGTGGATAGTCTAGAATTTTGAGTTGATGTTTTCAATGTACTGAAAAAAGTTATGTTTATTCCGACTTCATTTAACAAGGACATAAAAATGATAATATAATTCAAGTTGTTAATGAAAGGCTCTGGCATTTTCCAAAGTACTGTGAAATACAAGAGATCCTGAAAAGAAAAACCAAACATAAAACTTTTTGAAAAAGTAGGTAGGAAAATACATAATATAAAAAGTAGCCCTAGTGATATACCTTGCCCTAAATGAATAAACACAATAAATTTACTAGTAATAAAGTTAGACTCTATATAACAATTCAAGCACTAGCTCTGTCATTTGAATTTAATACCATACATTGCCTTCAATAGTAAAGTTGATTATGTATTTAATAAGACCTTAAGATACTCTTCTACCAACCACTTCATGATATTTCTGGTTGATTCTTTTGGAAAGCCTAATGAAAAATAAAGGAGCCGGTATTTCAAAAGCCAATTTCATTTTTAAATGCCACACTGAAATAGGACAAGGGAGAGAAAGCACAGGAAAAGGCAATTATAATAGTAATGTGTGGCCCAAAGCAGTGTACAGGCAGATGCACTGCTGGTACTGATTTATGTCAACATGACCCTCATTCATGACATTGAAGCCGATTCACAAGATTATAAACAGGCGGTGCAGCCGCAGAAGAGTGGGTGAGGGAGACCTCCAGACACAGTCATTTCCTATCTGCACGTTGTCAGAAGGGTAAAATTCACACCTTGGCCTCATCTGTTCTTATTACAGTTTTTGTCATTGGAACGAGGCGTCTGAATGTTAATAACTGTTGTGATTGGGGAGAGCTTGTAGACTGCAGCACTGCTGTAACCTTTTTAGTATTCCATATTTGATTGGCTCCCGGTCTACCCTGATTTCTCACATGAAGCAGAGGTTGTAAAAGGTGATAACAGAAGCAGCCATCCAATCAAACTGCAGAACCTTGAAAAGGTCAAGCACATATAGAGTTGCTTCTCTGAGAGCATATCAGAGAAATGAAATAAAGGCCACTTTTCTTACCTGAGATTTCATAATATCAGTCTTGAACTATCACAGTTCAAATAACAGGAGTTACAAAACACAAACCTTGCCTGTTTCTGTGAGAAATGAGATGATTGCTAAGGCATGATTTTCCTCTTCATTTTTTCTGAACATATCTAAGCATTTAGGCCAATGGTGCACTATTGAAAAATGCGAGCAATGTGGAGCAATGCTCACGTGAAATGTTTCAGACGTTTGACTAGCGTGGGGTGTAATCCTACTTCTATCACTTATCAGTGAAGAAAGTTAGTTGAATGAATTTAGCACCTCTAAGACTCAGTATTCTAGTAATCAAAACATAGGATCACTGTTTGCCAAAGCACTGATCTAGAGATGAGATGAGGAAATGTATTTATTCACTATTTAAGACGCTAATACCATCAGTAATAGTAGTACCATTAATAACAATAGAGGTAATAAAAAGTATTATCAAGGATACTAGTACCATAAAAGGTAGGAGAGATAATTTCACTTGTGTATGAAACAATAAAATTCTGATTTTTTTACTAAATATACTGAGTGGGCATATATGAAACATTATTTTTTAATTGACTTCATTATTGGTACAATTTATATACATCTCACAATCACACATAACACTGGGGAATTTGTACCAATATATGACACAGTCAATTCTCATTTTTACCCATATCCCCACCTGCCCACACCTCCCCACCCCCTATATACATGCTCTTTTATTTTCTTTCAGAATCATATTTATTCCTTCCCCTCATTACATCCCCATACCAAATTTCCTTTGGAAATTTCCCATTCTACAAAGACTGTCATACTTTCTAGAGCTCATTTGCATCTACAGGTTAGCACTGTGGACTCTGAAACATCTTAAATAGGAAAAATGTTTAAGAAATGTATGCAAAGTATTTTCTCATGAATTCATTTCTAAATAATGCAGTATAAAACAAAGGAATAAATTTCTTTTGAGAGTGAGGTAAATCTGTGCTTCCTAATTCTTTCTATATTCAGTTAGAAGTTTTCTTCTTTTAGCATTCATAAAATAGAGGGGCAGATGTACTGTAAAGGGTCAAAGACAATAGCTTCCATACAAATGGAATAATGGATTGTATATCTTTGCTAGAAACCATCAGAAAATACATACATACTCTAACCTATGGTTGTACGTGTTCTCTTGTCTGCTACCCCTCGGTTTTGACTTGCATGTAATTTTAACTGTCTACAAAATCCATTTGTTAGTGTTCCTTTATAAAGCACTCACGGCAAATTATTTTGCTCAGGCATTTGGAGAGTTTATCAAGTACTGTATTAAAATTTTAAATCAAAATCAGATTTTGATTGAACATGTGACATGCAGATAATAAAGAAATATCATGGTTAGAGACAAAACAAGTGTTTTGTTATTTGCTGAAATGTTAGTTTCACTGAAGGACTTATTTTGCAATGTCATTGAGTAAAGAAGTCTCTGTTTATCATTTTTTTGTGACAGTGAATCATTGCTTTATCACAGTGATATTTTTAGAGATAAGCCCAAATATTAGGGGATGAATTTTTTAGGGTTTAGATGTTTAATTTCCTTGTAGAGCTATATCATGATCAATTTGGTTGGAACATTATTGCACTGAGAATGAATTAAATATGTAATTACTCAACATAAAATGAGATATTAAAATGTTTGTTATAATACACACATACACACACACCACACACCCCAAACAAAGGAAGAAATGTGGAAGAGAGGAAGATACAAAGAAAACAAGACTTTTTAAAAAGAGTCAGACACACACACACACACACACACACACACACAGCTGATGACCCTGAGGATATTATTCAGTCCACTTATTTGGCTACTTATTGGGGAAGAGATTATTGAGAATATTGGGATTAGAATAGAATATTGGGAAAGACTGACAGAGTGTTTCTGCTCATGGAACCTCAAGATAGTGAAGGTGGCACATTTACCAATTTATTACCTCTCTCTAAAGTTAGATAAAACAATAAGTTTTTTGAAAGTCTAATGTAGGAAGATGGGCCATAATCTTTTAGACAAAGACACATGGCTTATTTATATTGTATATATCTAAATGGAGATCTGACAAATAAGTGGAACTTGACTGCGTGAGCTCAATAAGGAAAGAAAAGATTAATTATGTGAAATAAACTGTCTTGGTTACTTTTCTCATTGCTGAGACAAAATACCTGATGCCCAGAGTTAAAGGAGGGAGTTCATTTAGCTCACAGGTCGTAGAAGGTTCAGTCCACACCCAGCCGGCTCCCAGGCAGGGCAGCCTGGAAGAGCTCACGGGAGAAAAGTTGTCAGTTTTCTTTCTTTCCCCTAGATGTTATGCAAGCTGCCTTCCATGGCGGGGGGGGGGGGGTGCTCACACCATTAATTCTAGCCAGCTGTTTGCCAAACCAATCAGTGGATGGATTTAGCAGTCACACACCTTTGATTCCAGAACCACACACTCCGGATCCAGCTTGCTTTGAGCAACCCTCACCATGACGACGTGAGGCCTTAGAGAGACATCTGCACACAAACCATCATTAAACACTTTTAAAAAAAAAAAACCCTGAAACTAGAAGGAACATGCTAAAAAAATGTGTTAAAAGTAATCTATTTTTTTCTGAAGGGCAAAGAGGCAAGCAGGAAGGGCTAAGAGATAATTCTGAAAACAGACTATAGGCAAACAACACAATTTTGAGGTCATATTGTTTGCTTCATTACTTAAGAAGATTCGAAAGGCTTCAAACATTTTAAACAAGAGACGTGAACTGCGTTTTCAAAAGATGCTTATAGTGGGGCTTGGTGGCCCAACCTGTAATCTCACTAACTGAGATTGAGGCAGGAGATTGAGGCCGGAGGGTTGAAAGTCTGTGCCCAGCCTGATCAGTTTAGTAAGACTCTGTCTCAAAATTGAAACAAACCACGTGCCAGGCATGGTGGCTCACGCCTGTAATCCCAGCACTCGGGAGGCAGAGGCAGGAGGATTGCTGAGTTCGAGGGTTGCCTGGACTACATAGTGAGCTCAGAGCCAGTCTGAACTACAAAGCGAGACCCTGTCTCAAAAAGGGGAAAAAAAAAAATTGAAACAAACCAAAAAAGTGCTGTGGATGCAGCTCAGTACACAAGACTTCAGATAATTTTCTGTGCCATGCAGATTATAATAGTGGAAATTTAGATCAGTGATAATGAGGATGCTCATATTACTCTGAAATTTAATTAGAAGTAAGGTGCAACAGCCACACGGGGTGACAGAGTCTATTATTGATGCTCCTGCTATCGATATGCTAGGGCTTTAAAAAGAAATGAAGTCAAAGTCAGGGCTGATACTTAGTTTTTAAAACCCAAATGGACACACTGGTATGAGGGTCAAGGTCGCAGTGCCAGCTAGGTTGGAGTGTGCTACTGTGTAGTGAATTTTGAAAATAGTGTATGAAGCATAGTATCTACAAAGCAAAACAGATGGGATGAGTTTATTAGCCCTGCCCTGAGGGAACTAAAATGCACTGAAGCATGTGAGGCTTCAGCTTCTTTTCTCTTATCGCCCCTCTGGCCTCTACACAAACAAGAAACATCCTCAAGAATAATGATGGTGGACTAATGCAAACCTAAACAAGTACATCCAGTCACATGCTAGATGTGTTTTTTTTTTTTATCAGAGTAGTTTAACACAGCCTCAGGTATAGAATATGTAGCTATTAATCTGATCAAGACAAACTCATCTGTTATCTTTTTTTTTAGAAAATTGAAATTGCATTTAGTTGAAACAAAAATTATAAATGCATGGTAATAATGTCGAAGCTCTGGTAAATTGTACAAATGCAATATAACCCAGACACCAGGAATAGCGGGCATTCCACATTCCACAGAACAACACACCAGTTCATTTATATAATGATGTCATAGAATTGGACAAGAAAAATAAGAAATGGCTAGTATATAAGTATTTGGCAAGACATTTATTCTCAGGTGGATAAAATAGAAAATCAGTTTAATGAAAACTTATCGCATGCATGTAATTCCAGTAGTCTGGGAAGCTGAGGCAGGAAGATTGTGAGTTCAAGACTAGCCTAGGACATGTATTCACTTAACATTATCTTGTCAACAAAAGAAAAAAAGCAGAACTCAGTGCAATCCCCAGTCATTGAGAAATGTAATTGCTTACATAATTTATTTTTATTTAAAATTGATCTTAATAGATTTCATTTTTCATGTGGTTTGGGGGTTTACAGAATATTTGACCAGATATAGAATCTCCAGCCCTGCACTGGTCACTTTTTGATAACCTAATTTTAATGACAGCTAAAGAGAAAAATTAATTTTACCTGCAACTTTAATTTACCTTTCCCAGTACCTAACATATTTATGAGTTTTAAGGTGTAAGACATGTGCATCATTACTGGCTTGTCATTTTGCCTAAAATTCTTGTCTTTTCAAAGTGAAGATTAATATCTAGTTCATATGCAAACACATTTACACCCCAAGATCCCCAAAACTCTTAATGAAGTATAGAATCAACTTTAATTCAAAATCCAAGCCTTATCATTTCAAAATTATTAAATCTCTTCATATAAATAACCTAAAAGTATAGATCATAAATCTTCCCTTTATTATGATTGGATATTGCCCTTTAAGCAGAATTCTTTTCAAACTTTAAAATGTTGAGAGAATATTAAAAATTTCAAGTTGAAGACATCGTTATTATAAAGAAGTTTATTATATGTTAGAGCTTGAATGTGCTGTATTGCCCTTATCATCCCACACTTGAATATGGAATATAGTATAGTAATTCGGTACTTTTAAAATCAGCAAATGATAGAATCGGTATTAACTACTGCATATAAGCAGATATCCTGAGTCCTTTAGAGATGGAAAGTATAGATTTTCTTTTACCAGAAGAAGGGCTTGTTTAATAGCAATGGCTCTTATAGATTAAATTATTCAGTTAAAAGGGAATCTCTAGAACCTACGATGAGTTCATTATAGACAAGCTAGTGAAAATCAATTCTAATACAATTATTCTTAGGCCTTACAAGTGGCAAAATGGGTGAAAGCTATAGAGTTGTAATAAAGCACTTGATAAGTTCCAGTAATATCTCAGTGAATGGAGGTATATATAATATCAGGGGATTCTCTCTGTGTGCATGTGTGTTTGAGTGTGTGTGTGTGTGTGTGTTTTACTGGGAATTAAACACAGGCCCTTCACATGACAGTCTAGGTCACCAAATTTCCTAGGCTGAGCATGAAGATGTGCTCTCTCAGCTTCAGTCTCTCAGAATGCGGGATTACAGGCAAAATTTTTCATCAGATAAACTCAGTTTAGAATGTTCTATAACATATTAAATAAGGTTGCACATCTTCAATTAAACATTTTGGTCAGTGTTTCAATGAAGCTACTAGTGGCATGGCAGTAAAATGGTGCAACATGTCTAAATGGAAAGTATAGGCATATTATGTACGCTTAAGTGCATTCATCATGCAACAAGCTTCCAGTGTGGTGTAGAGACTTGAAATATTAGTACATCAGTAAGTTTCAGGGAAAGGTGACTATTTTACTAGCAAACAGAATTTTGATGTCACATAAAAGCTATTTATGACTTACCATTTTAGTAAGGATTAAATTAGTTATATTTACTTCATTCACTTATTAATCATTTACTAAGTTCCAAATTATAAGCCAAGTTCCTGATAGATATATGTACAATTGGAGGGCAGAACAGACACCTTAACAACTATGCACTTATTTTTTTATCTATGCATATAACTAATAAACTTTGATTTTTAAGGAAAAATTGGTACAAATTTTTAATGAAATATAAAACTTCAACCAAAATATGAATTATAAACAAGAGCTACCTTCTATTAAGAACAAATTGAAGGATTTTCCCCCAAATTCACTGAGTATTTAAAGAGTATTTAATATGTAAATTCAGAGGACAGGGAAATAATATTCAGGAAAATAAAATATGTCAGAAAGCCTTTAAGAAAGTATATGCTAAGGATGGCTCAGAGAGTAGGAAGTATCAGCACAACTGAAATGAATACTCTGATAAATAAAATGCATCATTAAAAGATAGATCTTAGGTTAACATAAAGCAAAATTTCAAAAGCTGTACTGAAATTCACTAATTTTCATTGGATTTTATAGACACTGATTTTCCATCAGTGGAGGCATTAAATGTTCAGGTTGCTGCAAAGTAAGCTGTAGACATACTCGGTGTCTTAGTTAGTTTCCTTCTTGCTTAGACAAAATTCCCAATACCCACAAATTAAGTGAAGAGAGGTTTATTCCAGCTTAGTTTATACAGGTTTCATCCCATATTGCTCCAAGGCAGGGTGGTTCGGAACAGAGTCATGGCAGAGGAGAAACAGTTCATATTAAGGCAGCCAGAAGGCACTGAAGAAGCAAGGAGAAAGTATATTTTCTTTTTATCCTGTCTGGGTTAGGGACTTTTGGGGGGTGCCACCCACACCGGGGTAGGCTTTCTTTCTTCAGTAAATCTGTCTAGCGACACCCAGATCTACTCTAGTTTGAATCAGTACATTAATTGAGTACACACACCCTTAATCACTGTACTGCATATCCTACATCCAGCAATCTCTGAAAAGCTCCACTGTGAGTGCATGAGGCTTGGGTGATATCTAGATACAAACTATCACAGACTCCATTGGTGGGAGAAAATACCCAGCACCTGCAACTTAAGGAACAGTGATTTATTCGAGCTGGAGTTTAGTCTGTAGTGAGCCCACCTTGAAGCAATACAATAGGCAGGGGGCAGTAGCAGAGAAAAGGTTCAGCATCATGTGTACCAGGATATAGAGAGTGAAAGGAGGAACTATAATATTTTACCTTTGGACCCAAGAAGATGCACGGCTAGCTCTTTATGCAAAGTCCATTCAGCCCTACTGTAAGATTCACCAACGTCTTAACAGTTTCACCAGTGATGAAAAGTTTAATTCCAAGTTTTCTGAGACTCCAGGCAAACCCACCTGTGGGGCCCTATAAACATGAAATAGAAAGTTATATCTCGCTGACATACGATAGCACATGGTAAACATTCCCATTCCAAAAGGGATACATTGGAGAATAGAAAGAGACTAAACCAAAGCAAGACCAAGAGCCAAAAAGGCAGCATGAAATCCTGTTCTGCTATGTCCAGCACTCAGGGGAAAGGTATGCACTCCAAATGCCTTGGAGGGTCCCCCCTATGGCATTGAGCCCTGTAACTTAAAAAAAAAATATTGTGATATAGGTACATTTTATATACACATCATGATCACACTTAACATTGAGAATTGGTACCAGTATATGACATGAAAGTTCTCATTTTTCCCATTCCCCTACCCACCCTACCATCCCCCACTCTCTGTATATACCTGTAACTTTTATAATCACTCCCATGCAGTGACTTCACTAACAGCCTCTGGCCTTCCTCTTGGAAAAATCCTCTAATTTCCTTCTTGAATTTTCTAGTTTCCTACAATCTGCGTTGCACTGTTAGTGTTATTCTCACAACTTCTTGCACTGCTTCTCATGGCCACACTCCATGGTTTTACAAGCTTACTTCAAAAATCCACATGGAAGCTTCCCTGACCCCTAGCTCTTGCATTGTACAAGTCAGTACTTTCACTTCTCAAAGCAGTCTTTCACTTTTGCAAGGTTAAGGGCAGGGTCAAAGCATCACTCCTATATCTTGATAGGAATTTACTGGTTTCTCTTCAATATTATTACTTTTTTAATAACCATGATGTCTTGTTCCAAATTTTTTTTTTTTTTTTGAGACAGGGTCTCGCTTTGTAGTTCGGGCTGGCTCTGAGCTCACTCTGTAGCCCAGGCAAGCCTCGAACTCAGCAATCCTCCTGTCTCTGCCTCCTGAGTGATGGGATTACAGGCGTGAGCCACCACGCCTGGCACTGTGGTATGTGGTATTGATTGCTGGTGGGTGTGAGTCTCCACGCCCAGCATTGTATGTGGTTACTGGGGATCAAACTCAGGACCTTGCGCTTGCGAGACAGGTGCCGGAACCACTGAGCTAACCCTCCGGCCCCCTTGTTCCAAAATTTTTAAAGACCCGAGTTTAATAGGTGCTTTGTTTTTGGCCACGAGAAAGAAAATGTAAATTGTTTAACTCAATTTCATGGGATGGAAATAAAAGAAAAAGTGAAAGTACTGTTGATAAAGTATCTTAAGTTCAAATAATCATTGACTCAAAGATTACAATTTGAAAGAAAACATGATTATATATGAAAATGGGTTCATTTGAAAGTTTACAAATATTTTACTTGTTTTTATAAGGGCATAGTCAATATTACCTTTAAAGTATTAAACTTCTTCCAAAATACTTTATACTTTTGAAGAAAACTGTATGAAAAGTTCAAATATTCCAAGTGTCATGATACAAATATGGGCTACCAAAGAGGAAAAGAATAAACCATTTGAATTAGAATCCCTTACCACTTGCTGGGTGTGTGCCCATAAGGAAATCATTCTTTTTGATGCCCAAATTTCTATATTTGTATGAACAATATTGGTTCATTATACTGAGCTATGTGCCAAGCATTTTCCTAGAGCTGAGAAGATACTGAGTTAATAGACTACCCAGCCTCAAAGTGTGCACATTCTAAGGATGGATGGCAAGTTCTGTTTTGCACAAAAGAGACAATAAAACCTATTTTTGTTAAGTAATAGAAGCAATAATCAGAAATTAAAACAGGGAAAGACAGGATCTTGGGGAGTAGGGGGTATTTTATTTTAGATAAGATAGGTACAAATAGTCGAGGAAAGGTTGGGCAGTGACCAGAAAGAGATGAAAAATTTGACCTTGTAGACACAAAAGGCAAGATGATTCCTCACAGAAGTATAAACAAGAGTTCTCTGTTTAGTACAATATCTCATATGGCTTTGCGCTGACCACTAGCTATCTTTTATCAAGCGCCTACTACGGGTCACATATTCTGAGGAGGTGATGTTTCTTCATTTAATATATACAGGAAGTAGGTGTCCAGTACATTAATACCCTCAAAGTCGTCCACCTAGAGACTCATGAAACTGTTTTAAACCCACTCTTCAGTCTTCCAGCTTCTTCTCACCTTCCTTTTCCACCTGGCAAGAAGGATGACATCAGTAACTCCAAAACATTCACTGAGCTCAGTATTATGATTTGAGATGTCTCAGATAAAAAACTCCTACATCCTTGAGGCTGTAGTATCAGACAAAAATGTAATGCACCTAGGTAGTTCAGTACATTATCTAGTTTGTATCTCTATGTGTATATAATTAAAAGTGACAACTATTCTGCAAAACAGAACCAATCAGATAGGGGGAGAGGAGTTTTGAGATGGGGTTGAAATTATCAGTAGCCTCAATATGAGTTTTACTTCATAAGAATTGACTGAGCCTTGCTTTGTGTAATAATTGGATAAAATATCCTTTGTAGAACCTAAGGAAGAAGCTACATCACATGAGGAAATATTCTGCAGGATAGTATATCACAGTGATGTACTCTTAGAATTATGAACAACATTTACAGAAAAGAGAGGGACAACTGAGTGTGAGTACTGCTGTTGCAAAAAGCATTTCTAATCGTGTGAAGTTTGTGTGCTCATTTCACAATTATGTACCCACAGCCATACTATGCACATATTTACCCATATATTTACCTATAAATATAAGTGAATAAAATGCTCATGTAGATACAGAACATATATATTTTATTACTGTAAGTGGACAGTTGCTTAACAAATGTTACTTATTTTTATCATGATTAGTTAATAACTACTCCAAAGTATTTAAAAAGTATGCCTTTAAATTTAATGAGACAATCTCAGTTGAAGTTAATCATAAAAAGGAAAACGTAAATGCAACAAGAAACAGTGAATTTCTCTGAAGTTCACCAGTTAAATGCTATCTTTATGGCTTTTAGGATTTCAATAATGGCTTTCTTCCTCAAATAGAAGAACCTCAATTAAAAAAAAAATCTCCCCAGGTCACATTCACTTTTTAAAAGCAGAATAGAAAATATCAATGACAAAATGATATAAATACAATCTGCAAGAATATGGGAACCATCAAAGGCTGTTTAGAAAATCATTATTTAAAAGAAAAAATCCAGTAACAAGCATGATCAAAGGAAGGCTGGTAGCCAATACTTTCTCTGTCCTTTGGTTTTTCTCCTGGTTGTGCTCTCTTCACCTGCACGGAAATGCATGATCACAGGCTTGTGCTTACTCAAAGGCCAGGACTGCTTACTGTTATGGCCTGTGAAAAATAGTTGTGCAGCAACTCCTTTTTCTGATGCCAAAAGCTGAGGGTCTTTGATACAAAGCTTAGAAAGTATTGCTCCTTAAAAACATACCCGTTGGATGGGTGTATTTCAGTGAATAGGCCCTTAGTTGTTAGGATTGACATGCATAGTTTAAAAATTAAAGTGGAGGAGACTAAGATTTATCAGGGGGAAAGTTAAGTTGTGGGAAAAGTAGGAATTAGGAATAATAACCCCCTTCCTTTCTCAGTCCCTGCACATTTTACAAGGCAATAATCTTCAGATTGCAAACAGGAAAGTCAGTGATCTTCTGGTAAAGGCCTGGCATATTTCTAGCCAATTTTCTACCTGATGGTTTGTATTATTGTCATTTTTGGGGGAGGTAAGATAATGGATCTTTATAATTTTGATTATTTTAAAATAAAATCTTCACAGTTTATAGAGCATTTGTGGCTCGTGTGAAATATCTGCTAATGTAGTTTGCTCCGGTTTTCTACTAGGCTTTTGAGTATTTTTCTTATTGACTTATAAGATGTTGCTAATATTGATTTGTCTTCAGTTTTGCTTTCTGAAGATATTACTACCCTTGATGGCTAGTGTTTCCATTTGTTTTAAAGAAACACCTTTTTCCTCTATTCTAGACCTTTAGCTTAATGTAGTTGAATATTATTATTTTTTTATTTAATCATTAGTGGTTTTGTTTTTTATGTTGTTGTTCTTAAACATTTTTCTACCGATATGTTTATTATGAAAGTGAGAAATAAGGGCTGGAGATTTAGCTCAGTGGTTCTGGCACCTGCCTCCCAAGCACAAGGGCCTGAGTTCGATCCCTGGTAACCACATACAATACTGGGCGAGGTGACTTTCGCCCACTGGTAATCAACACCACATATCATAGTGCCGGGAGTGGTGGCTCACACCTGTAATCCTAGCACTCAGGAGGCAGAGACAGAAGGATTGCTAAGTTCCAGGTTTGCCTGGGCTGCGTAGTGAGCTTAGGGCCAGCCTGAACTACAAAGCAAGACTCTGTCTCAAAAAAAAAAAAAAAAAAAGTGAGAAATAGTCAAAATATTATGAAAAGAGTTGCTATTTGTCATTGATTTCATTGGTGACCAATTAAGAATTTTCAAAATACTAAACATCAGATATAGATGAATGCAATTTATGTATTGATACTGGACCTGTGTTAGGGCTTGCAATCCAGACATTCCCCAGAGCCCCAGGTGGTCATAGCTGAGCCTTTTTGGAAGTGAGTGCGTCCAGGGTGTGATGCTGGGGTTTATAGGTGGTGCAATGGTAAGATTAAGAAGAGAGAAGGGACAGAAAGAGCACTGTTGCTTGTCACTTGTGGCTTGCTGCTTGCAGTTTGCCTGTCACGCTTCCCACCTTCTCTGTGATGCCCCTCTGCCATTGCCATGGCTGCAGCAGCCAGCTAGGGAGTGATACATCTACAGAGTGTGAGCCAAATGCAGATTTCCTCCTTCAACTTTGCATGTTGGGTATTTTGTCTGAGCAAAGACGAAGGAAACAAAGACAACATGTTAATTTGAACAAATGCTTTGAAAAATAAAAAGCATCTGAAGTGAACAGACACTTTTCAGAGGAAGAAGTAAAAGCAGCCAAGAAGCATATGAAGAAATGTTCAACATCACTAGTCATTCAAGAGATGCAGATGAAAAGAACACTGAGATTCCATCTCATTCCATGAAGAATGGCTGCTATCTTGAAATTAACCAGCAATAAATGCTGGCGAGGCTGCGGGGAGAAAGGAGCCCTTCTCCACTGTTGGTGGGAATGTAGACTTGTGCAACCATTGTGGAGATCAGTGTGGAGATCTCTCAGAAAACTAGGATTAGAGGTTCTATTTTATCCTACTATCCCCCTGCTAGGTATGTACACAGAAGAATTAAAAGATCCATATCACAATGACATATCTGCAGCCATATTCATAGCATCTTAGTTTGTGATAGTTAAATCTTAGAAACAACCCAAATGCACATCAACTGAAAACTGGAAAAGATTTGATTTTTCTATAAAGTGGAGTATTATTCTGCCATAAAAATCGTAAGTTTGAGTCATACTTAAATGGATGTATCTTCAGGACATACTCATAAGTGAAGTAAACAGGTCACAGATCTGTAAATATCTTTGCTCTGGTTTGAGAAACTGAGGATGTAAATGAGCTCTGGAATGTATGGTAGATATTATAACAGAAAATATTCAAAGGGAAATGGGGTATATGGATAAGTAACAAGGGGAATAAAAATGTGGTAATGCAAAAAAGGGAAAGTTTATTTATATGGGGGTGGGATGTTTTAGGGTGGGTGGGGGAATGGGAAAAATTAGAATTAAATTGTGTCATATACTGGTACAAATTCTCAATATTGTGTGTGATCATGATGTGTACATATGATGTACTAATAAGGATTCAAATTTTAAAGTATAGGGTAACATCCCATAGTACATCTAGGAGAAACTCTTCATGTGCTTCCCCGATGATGTATACATAGGACAGTCTCTAGCAGCATTGTTTTCAAAAGTACAACTGCAAATTCTAATGTGTGTTTTTGGAAAGATGATTGAACCCATGGAAATTTTGGCTATGAAATATAATGCTGAGGTTAGAACATGGAATATGTGGTTAAATTTCATGCAACATAGCATAGGTTTTACGTGAAAAAAATCAGGCAACTACCATATTGTAAAAGGCTCTTATATCAACACAGAAAATGCAAAATCAAGTGAAAATAAAAGCTGTATGTGTGATAAAATTATCTTATTACAAAAATAGGATGTTATATAAAATTCAAATAATTCTGGGTTAGAATTGGTTTACTGATACTAGATTTGTAGTAGTAATTTAGAGTTCCATGTGACCAGATGCACCATTCACATTGCGTTTTTCTTACCAAATGGTAGGACAGTTGTATCATGGAAGGATGGAAATGTACAGTGAATACTGAAATCCAGAAATGTATACGTTAAAGTTAAAATCACTTTGCCATCAATTCCACTCTAGACTTTTCTTAGAACATCTGTCCCATCATTCTTGCCACTTTCTGAAGCAGTTCTGGAAGTCATTTTTAATTTGCATCTCTATGAGCTAGAATCAAAAATATGTAGAAGACCATTGCTGAAAGTCTTCCCACAGACATTTCCCTTAGGATCATCATCCATTTCACCCAAGCATCTGGCCAGAAGATTTCCAGCTCTGCTTCAATGTCCAAATGGCCAAGAAAGGTACATAGTTTGGAATAATTCTTATGAAGGGAGCCAGAACAATCCAACTAAAAATTCATAAAAGAGGCCTCCTAGAGCTGTGTGAGAGAGCGGCAAGAACAATGGAATAGGTCACTGTTCTCCAAGTGAAGAAGAGTATTTTGAGGGAGATGACTGACAATATCTCTCTTACTGAAATAATTTTCTAAAAATTTAAACATTCACATTTTATCAGATCTCATTTGATTAAAAATACTGATGTAGATTTGATATATATGCACAAAAGTTTTGGAACTGTGTGGTAGAATACATTCCAAACTGTTAACAGTAATAAATTCTGAATAGATTGTTAAAATATAATTATCTCTATAATGTTGTACATCTTCAAATATTCTCACTGTATACTGTATTGACAATAAAACTTCGAATATTTCAAGAAAGTGTTCACTTCAAGCAGTCAAAAAAATAGGGAAGCACTGTTTCCCCTTTATCAAATTAGCAAGAATTAATGCCTCCCACTATAAAAGGTGCTGAAAATTTAATATTCATTTATTGCTGATGGCTACATCCATTGACCAAATTAGGCAAGAAAGCCACTTGGCAAAATGGTAAGAACTGATCAAAAGTTCATATCCAGTGGCTCCATGTAACAACTTTTGACCTCCTCAGACCTGCAAGTAATATGTTAAATAAGTCACAGAAATAAAAATAGTGGGTATACCTGAAATATCTATTGGATATAATGAATTGGTAAATATTTCATGTTCTTATAATAAGAGAAGCATTTAATAAAGAATAACTTTGTAATGGTTCAGTCATTAATGTGTACAAAGAAGCCATGCATAGATTTTAAAGCTTATAACATATTCAGTACCAAAAGCATAATAAAGGTTTTGGAGCTGTGGGATTGTTAGTGTAGGTATGCATGAGGGGAATACAAACCATAGAGACACGATTCTTATGGCGAATGGGTTCAAATCAAATTTGGTCGAGGGCAAATGAAGCATAGAAACTTCAAAACCATAAATTTCATTCCATTTGCTTTTTCATTTGTAAGATAGGAAAACATTTTTTGATATTTACATTATGATGCAATATGCCCTGAATTCTCAAGACATGACCTTTAGAGACTGACAATCATTTAAAATATTCTTTCATGCAAATGTGAATATCAAAAGTATGAATTTTAATTGCATATTTAAATTTTAATCCTGTCTCACTAAATAAAAAAGCAGATATATGGCTAATTCAAGTTCTTTGTTCTTTAAGGAAGTGGCATAGTCCAAATACAAGAGTATACCTATTAGAGTATACCACTGAGCTTATTGTATAAATATCCTGTCCCTGAAGAGAGAGACCGAGAGAGAGAGAGAGAGACAGAAAGACTGACAGAGGAGGGGCAGATGGAGAGGACTGTGGTAGTGATTGTGCACAAAGCAAGCTGTAGAGGGTAAACCTCACAATTAGTTTGTTTTGAGAAGTGAGTCTGGCTGAAGCCTACTTGCTCAGGTCAGAGTAACTCACACCCATATTCTGTGCCACAACTAAAACCTTCTAAGTAGGACAATGTTCTAATTGGAGCCATATATTTTGTCTCTTCTGCCCCTGATTCACTAATGCTTTGTCTTGTGCTTTATGAGTCTTCTTTGCATTAATTTCCATAGAAGTCACATGTAGTTCGCCTGTACCCCATTTGATTGCCCTAAAAACCAGTGTGTGGGACTGACAGCGCCTTTGTCAGTTGCGCTGGCCTTGGCCGTCCCGACTCCTGCTTTGGCTCTCTTAGTTCTGTGTCTTAGTGTTTTTTGTCCAGGCCTGTGTCGCAGACTGGGGAGGTGGGGGCGAGAGATTTACTGCAGGAGACTCTGGCACAGGGTTATAACATTGTGTTCACTGACATGGCTGGCTTGGTGGTATAAACGTTTCTTTGTATGTTGCTACGGTTATGCTTTGCAGGTTAAACGAGCCCAAAAAGGCTCTGAAATGTCTGAGGACCACAGATCATATTTTCCTTCCCCAGACCTCATTTTTCTCTATGCAATCTTGTGTCTCAGTTTACTTGTCCAGCACTCCTCAAAATAGCCTGTTGACCTCTTTATTTCATATGAATCGGTGCGATCTTTAATTCAGCTCTGTAAATATTAGAATGGTAAATCCTGTCCTATAATTTAAAACAACTCCCTTATTGGAAAAGTACTACAAAGCTCTGAAAAAAGGGTATCTATATTTTTTCATCTTGATCTCTCTCTCTCTCTCTTTTTTTTTTTTTTTTTGGTTCCAGGGATTGAATTCAGGACCTTGTGCTTGTGGGGCAGGTGCTATTGAGCTAAATCCCTGCCCTCATCTTATGTTTATCTTTATATTTATTTCTTTTTGTGGTACCAGGGATTGAACTCAGGCCCTTGTACTTCCAAGGAGGTGTAGTACCACTTAAATAATCCCTGGTCCTCACCTTGATTCTTATTCTATTTAATTAGTACATGTTTGCATCACACAATGCTTACAGTCTCCGTGTGAAGTCTATGCATGCATGTAACACTTCTTGGTTTTCTTTTTCCATCTGATTGCTCACCTGTTTCCTCCCCCCTCAAAGTCTTGACATCCTTTGTATTTGGGAAAGATATAGCTCCCTTTTTGTTATGTATTCTTTTATTTTGCTTTGCATTTCTAGTTTGAGTTAATGATTAAACTTTACTGTGAAATTATAAAATAAACCATCAATAAGGAATTTTAGCAATTTATAATATGAAGATTCAAAAATTGATATATACTAAGATGCTTTACTGAATATTTTGTTTATAGGTAGAAAATCATTAAGAGTACAGGAGTCTTATTTATGTGTTTACTTTTTATGGATTTATTTACTCTTCAATCTTTTGTAGAAGAAAACATGGTCAGTGCACATGCACCGAGCAGATAAGTAGGTAAATACTTAAACACTGTAGGACCCATACCCAATAGCTAGGAAAAGTATTCAAAATACCTTGGAGATGATGTTCTTAACATTTTGGAAACTGAGGCAGAGCCATTGTGGTATAATTTCCATGACATCAATAATGAAAATCTGGGAGGCCACAGACCTGGCAGATGTCAAGTAACCACAGAAAGTCTTGATTATGTACCAAGTAGGTATGCATCTGTTTTTTAAGGCTTATTCTTAAGTTTTCTCTGTCTTCAGCCTGCCAAGGTAAAGTATATTGTTGCAAAATAGTGCAGGAATTCAGGGAAGGATCCCTGGATCCACTATGTAGAGACTTAATGACTTCTTTTATTATAACCTTGGAAAAGTTAAAGCTTGTTAACATCATTCCTTACTTCTAAAATGGAAATAAAAATTTGTCTCAGTTGAATACTGGATATGAAGACTAAGTTAGCCTTGTAAATAAAACACCTGGAATAATGTATATTCACATTGAGCACTCAACAATAGCTAGCTATTACTGTTATTGTAATTACTGCTGATATAAAGCATACAAATTGAAGTTTTAAAAAGTAGCATGAACTATGTACACCAAAATTCTATTATGCTTTTCCTTCTTTTAAGGCTGTATATTATTTTCAATGTCCTTTAGATATATGTATCTCAGTTTAAAAACTATATTTGTATGTCGAACATTTGAGTATACACAGATAAGAATTCATTCTGAACTTCATGTTCAGCTACCTGGCTGGAAGGAAAATTCATGTTTTACTACATTTTCTTATCTTTGCTAGGATATGGAGTTTAATCAATAATTGCTACAATCATTTGACATTAGCCTGGAAGCAAATGGATCAGAAAGGACAGAAGAATTATTGACAAAAATGAAACAGAATTATCCTTACCGATGATGTGTTCAAATATTTGGCTGTCAAAATCAACTGAAAGAGAAAACAAAACACGTCTAAAGTCCTGGTCAGAGAAAATGTAATATGATACAATCACACTATTTGTATTCTATAAGAGCAATAATTACTTAGAGAGTTTCATCAAGAAAGCTCCAATCACAAAAGGAACAAATACTTAAAATCACTAGTGAAACTTAAGAAATTCACAAAACTACATGGGGAAAATACATTAAACTTCTGAAAGAGAAGAATTTTAAATCAATGTAGATATATGCTTTTCCTTGAAACACTGAAAGGCTAACAACATTCTCAGACTACTCTTTAATTATAGTGTGAACCTATTTTGAGTACCCAGTGGGCAATTTAAACATTTTGAACCTTATGAAAATATAGCAATGCCATCTTTATATGCAAGCATAGAAAACAAAGGCTTATAGAAAAACGTAAATAATGGCATATTATTCCCTTTACTAGAAATAAAATATTTTATGGAACTGCAGCAGTTTCAACAGTGTTGCATTAAGCATGATGAGCAAGTTTAATGAGGTAGAATGGGTAGTTCAGAAATATATTCACCACATATGAAAAATTAGTACCATATTAAAACAAGTTATTTATTTTGGTTAGAAAAAGATAGCTTCATGATTACCAATTTCTCTTAGTGTAAACTGTAGATAAGGATTTTTAGATAAAGAAAGGGTCGTTTTTCCACATTCTTCCATATTTTGATGTAACTAGTACTCAAACGGTGGTTCCCAGACCACTGACATCAGCAGCACAAATGGACTTCTTTAAAATGCAGTTGTGTACCCTGTTGTATCAGAAACAACAGTGGCAGGAACAACCTTCTACATGTGCTAATAGACTTTCCAGAGGGTTCCGATGTTCAAATAATAGTTAACATCTAATGGGAGAGTGCTTATCAGTTTCACTTCTTTGTGAACAGAAGATAATGAATGCCCTCTCAGAATCCACCAGCTGCAGTCACTTCACGATGTACCTTTTTCAGAAAGGTCTTTGCAGATGCAGTTAACTAAGAATAAGTAGATAAAATATCCAAGACTTAGTGGTGACTCATATCTTTGGGAGAAAAGAAGAGGGTGAAAGAGATGAATGGGAAAATGCATGTAAAGAGAGAGGCAGAGGTTTGAGTGATGCAGCTAAAAGCCAAGGAACTCCCAAAAGTTCTGGTAACCCACGGACCAGATCTGAGAAATAAATTTGTCATATTAAGCCACCACATGTGTGGTAAATGCTTCTGCAGACATGGTAAACAAATACAGTGATTACAAAGTCTGGTCTAGAAAGGACACAGGTTACTTTAACTGACAGGCAACTGCTAGAACTCAGTCTTAGGGTTTTGCCTGACTTAAGAGGAGGCTGAAAAATTTAGCCTGTGAGCCCAAACAGGAGGAGATGAATGTGTTTGTCAGAGGATACCTGTCAGTTTCTGCTGCAGTATTTCAAGCTAGTGGGAAATTATATGACTCAATAAATAATGTTCCATAGCTAATCACCTGTGTATAGTAAATATCATAATAATAACTCACAATTTAATAGAGCTTTAGAATATCAGAGGCCTGATAGTGAAAATTAAAAAAGATTGAGGAGGCATGACATTAGCGAGTGGTAGATAAACAAGAGTTTGACGTTCTCGATAGAAGTGTAGTTACAGCCTTTCGGGTAAATAGCTTGGCGATATATGGTAAGGTACAAAATATCATTTTCATTTTCGGGGCAATCTCAGAGGCTAGTTGCCCTAGGCTGATAACATATAGACAATTTGCTTCAATTGGGAGCAAATTAATTCAGTGACAATACCTGTATAATTTTAATTCTCTAATCTTATTGTGATGCTAGAATTTGTAGAAATAGAAAAAAAACGTTTGAACTACAATGGTGTGTGAAAAAACCGCACTTTTTTCTTTTCAACGTGCAAGGTGTTTCTAAGTTCAGATTACGTTCATGATTTTTTTTTTTTTTCCTTTGTGTTTCCAGGGATCTAAAACCTTGCACTTTCAAGGCGGGCAGTGGCGCCACTGAGCTAGCTCCCCGGCCTTCGTTGAATTTCTTTTAAATTACACTTTAGCATTGGTGAATATTTTACCAAGCTAAGCATTCCTCGTTCATTAATCTGTTGTGCAGGTGTGCTTATTTAAATTCTAATTTGAGTTACTGTAGAATACAGTGACCGCTGATAGATCACAAATGTAAGTTAAGCAGAAATAAAAGGATTCACCGAGACACTGAGAGAACTGGGAGAGACTCAGCCTGGTAGGGACTGGCTACAGCCATTAACTGATCGTTTTAGACTGACTTTTCTTTGCCATAAACCTTCAAGCTACAGACTAGACAATATAGAATGTAATGCCCTTCTCCTCCAAGGAATTAATTCATGAGGGAAAAATCAGTACATGCTGCTTAAATGATGCAGCTCGGGATAGTTGTTGGTTTTTTTAATTTTTATCTTTATTGGTACATTGTATTATACACATCATTATCACACTCACTATTGGGAATTTGTACCAGTATGTGACATAACTTAATTCTCATTTTTTCCCGTTCCCCTACCCACCTCACAACCCCACCCCCTAAGCTTTGTATCCCTTTTTTTATTACCATCACATTTATTCTTTACCCCTCATTGCTCACTCCTCCACTACATTTCCCTTGTTGTTTTGAGCAGTGAATGCATGATACACTTTGGAGGAAAGCTTGCTTATGGAGATACTGGAACTTACCCAGGGATAAGACTAACCCAGGAACTCTGAGTGTAGTCATTTAACTCTATGTGACGTGGAATGGGGCTCCTGTTGAGTAAAGCTCAGACTTGTCTCCAAGGGACTGTCTTCCCCACATCATATGCATCTGTTCCTTGTGCATTTGATGTGGCCTCCTGATGGCATGTAACCCACCTGCAACAAGGCTTTCTAATAATATATCCAGGTTCTACAAATTGGAACTTAATTACTTTCTGTGATATACTTGATGTAAAAGTTTCCGTGGAATTTGACATAAATTTGCATTTTGATAAGAACCTTTCACATTTTATGTGTCATGAAAGAAAAGCCAAAGCTGCTAGGTTGTTTAAAAATAAGTTTTAATGATCTAAATTTTCCAGTGCTTATGAAATGAATGTTCAATATTTTATCACTTTTCTGTTTGAGCAAAGCTTTTCCTTGATAGCAACTTTCAAGAATTGGAGGAGATCATCATTAAAAATCTTGATGAGGAATGTCTTGTGAACATTTTAAACATAACACTCCATGTAAAAATTTCATGAGAACAGAAACACATTTGAATTTCTTAACTATTTCTAAGTTTTACAAAAAATATATATATATAATTAGTTGATTTTATTGGTATACTTTATGCACATCATGATCACAATTGATATTAAAAATTTGTGCCAGTATTTGACACATCTTAATTCTCATTTTTTCCCATTCCTCTCCTCACCCTATGACCCCCCCACACTCCTTATATACATAAGCTTTGTTTCCTTTTTTCACATTTTATAAAATATATTTTTAATGTTTTCCTAATACTGCATGATTATTCTGAGAAATAATTGATATGTCTGTGATATTTTAGAGAAGCCTCATGATAAAAGCACCACACTTTCTATGGTTTCCTTAGTATCTTTAAAAATATCATCAGTTTTGGCCGGGCATGGTGGCTCATGCCTGTAATCCCAGCACTTGGGAGGCAGAAACAGGAGGATTGCTGAGTTCAAGGCTTGCCTGGGCTACATAGTGAGCTCAGGGCCAGTCTGAACTACAAAGTGAGACCCTGTCTCAAAAAAAAAAAATCAGTTTTATGGTGATTTTGATAGATATATAGGTAGGCTTTGATATAATGCACAACAATATCCACTTTTGTTGTTTGTGTTCTCATGAAATCCTTTCTGTTACTCAGCTTTCCACTGCTGTAAAAATTACCTGAGATAATTAAATTCAAAAAAGGCAAACTTTCCTTTGGCTCTTGGTTTCAGAGGTGTTAGTCTGTGGTAACTGGGCACCATGACTCTGGCTCTGTTGCAGAGAAGAACATCATTGCTGGGAACATGTCGTGGAGCAAAGTTGGACAAATTATGATGGCTTGGATGCACAGAGAAAGAAGAGGACCAGAGCCTCCAGAGCCACACTCTGAATGGTATGGCTTCCTTCCTCTAGGCCCTCTTAAATGTTTTACCATTTTCCAGTAGTACCACAGGCTGATAGCAAAAGTCTTTCACCCTATGGGCTCTCAGAAGACATTTAAGATCCAAACTGTAATATCCTGTCTGTGAATGTGAGTAGAATCCATGATTTGCTTCTGTCCATTTTAATATGGCCGAACATGTTGGCTCAGTAGTCATGTTTAAATGGAGAAAGTGATGAGATGCCCCTGCCATTATTTTGTGATATATGATTCCATCTCCCCAGCAGACTTTTGTAGAGATCCTCATTCTTGTTTCTATGAAGTAACGAGTGATTTTAGGAAGCAGTCTGTCATTGCTTGCATGTAGTGTCCCCCCAAAAGTCTCGTGTGCTCCTAGGTGGGGCTTTTGGGAGGTAGCTGGATGGGTGTGTGATGTTGGGATGAAGGGGATGTGAGAACTAAACTGGTTTAACATAGCTCTGGGTGTAAAGAAATTTCATTCTGGATGGCAACAATCAATAGACTTCTCTCCTGGTTGGAATATAAAGGGATAGAAAGGAGGCAAGCAGCAGCTGCTGCTGTGGCTCCTTGCTGCTTCCGGCTCTGCCACAACATGGACCTTTTTCTTCATCATCTCCCTCTACCACACTATCCTGCCTTGAAGTCATGTGACTATTGGTTTAACCTATCCAAACTAGGCTGAATTCAGTCTTTCCTCTTTTAATTTTTGGATGCCAGGTACTGTGTCTCGGTAGTGAGAAAAGTAACTAAGGTACGGACATGACTGCAAATGATGTCTGCCTTTTTGAAAACGTCTAGGAGCTGAAGGTGGTTTTCATCTGACATCCAACAGGAAGTCAGGCTGTAGTCCTGTGGACACAAGAAAATAAACTCTTCTAAGGATACAGTACCATATTATTCTTCAATTGAGTCTTTGGATGACGATACAGTACTATGTGAACATGAGTAGAGAAACATGAGCTGAGCTGCCCATGAGATTACAGATGTGTGTTATTTTCAGAAGCTGAGCTTATAGTAACATGTGGAGCAGCAAAAGAGAGCTCGCACGACTATGCTGAGATTATGGTTAAAAGATAGGTACTAAATAAATCTTCATTGCCTATAGGCATACTCTTCTCAGCAATAGCAATATACTATTCTACTGAGTAAACTTAATTTCACTCGTGTTCAGCTTTCATCTACTCATGGCATAAAAACATGAGCACTTTACAAAACAATGTACTGTCTTATATTTGTGGGCATCTCTTAGGATTGTATTTCATTAGTGTAAAAGTCAGTCCTGATCATGCTTTTTCACTAATGTCTATCACCGGAGATCCATCACTCTTTCCACACTCCAGCATACTACTGTCTGGGCATTCGGGTGTCACACTCGCTGACTTTTATAAATCTGAGTAATTCAGTACTCTAATCATGTTTCTATCTCCACATGAAGAAAGCAAGTTTCTGATACATGTTTTCTAACTTATAGTATAATAGTCAAGAAATCCCCTAAGTATGAAGCAAGATGAATGTTTTATTATATTCAGGTAAGGAAATCTCACAGTGTAAGTTGTTTGCTTGTTGAGTTTTCTTTAAAAATAGATTATTTTAACTTATGGTCACGTGTGTTTTGTCTCTTTCATACCTGGCACAAGCATAGTGGTCAGAGTAGAATAATATTCTAACTATCATGATGTTAAGTAGTAGTTCCAAACATTTGGACCACAGAGGGTCTGCAAAACACTTGCAGTGGTCCACATATGAAAACTATTTTCAGAATTGCCAGGCTTGGTGGCTCAAGCCTGTAATTCCAGCACTTGGGAGGCAAAGGTAGGAGGATTGCGGAGTTCAAGGCTTGCCTGGGCTACATAGTGAGCTCAGGACCAGTCTGAACTACAAACCGAGACCCTGTCTCAAAAACAAAAAAACTTTTCAGAATAATGATAAGGTCTTACTTACTTTCTTACTTCTGTCACATAAATCCACAACAGTTTTCCTTACCTCACTTATGTACTCTGTATCCCTTCATTTTAATCATTTTTTTCATTTAATTTCTAATATATTAAATATAGAGAACCACCACAAACTAGATTGGTATTTTTTTTTTTTTTGAGACAGGGTCTCGCTTTGTAGTTCAGGCTGGCTCTGAGCTCACTATGTAGCCCAGGCAAGCCTGGAACTCAGCAATCCTCCTGCCTCTGCCTCCCGAGTGCTGGGATTACAGGCATGAGCCACCATGCCTGGCACTGTGGTATGTGGTATTGATTGCTGGTGGGCGTGAGTCACCATGCCCAACATGTATGTGGTTACCGGGGATTGAACTCAGGGCCTTGCGCTTGCGAGGCATGTGCCAGAACCACTGAGCTAACCCTCTGGCCCCTAGATTGGTAATTTTTAAAACATCTAATTTTTAATATTTTCCTTTCAATTTCTGAGGTGACTATTATCAGTAATAATTCAAAATTCTTTCCCTTACTTTGAACACATTTTTCCACCATTCTTGCCACTTTCTGAAGTAGTCCTAGAAGTTTTCTTCCATAAGTGTTTGTATATAGTGTGATAAAAAAAAAAGTGAATGCTGCTACCAAGACCCATCAAATAGAAAGAGAGGATTGTAATACTGTTATGGTGTGCCCTCATCCACTTTGTTCACTAGGTCTTAATTTAATAATGCCCTGTAGTCTTTGATCACACCACTTATCATTGGACTCAGCCAGGTTCCATGTCATCAAACAATCATAGACCTGTGAAGTCAGAAATAATTTTCATCAACCTTATTTCATAGTGTAGTGACGTAGTTTTAGATATTTACTTTTTTTTAATTGAATTCTTTATATATTTACTTTTTTGTACCTATTTTTAGAGATAGGGAATGTTGCTAAAACAGTAAGCTCAGTAAAAATTGTTTTCCTGAGTTGAGTTTTATTCTCCTATTTGTAGCTGTATCAGTCAGATTTCCTGTCTTTCAACAAAACTTCTAATAGCTTCAATTTAAAAGAAGAAAGTTTAGTTTGAATGATGTTTTCAGAAGATTCAGTCCATGGCCACCTGACTTGAAAGTAGAAGCATCCTTAGAAAAATGAAACTACTGACTAGAAGACCCAGAAATAACTCCAGATGCACTTAGCCACCCCATCTTTGACAAAGGAGCCAAACACTCTCCATGGAGGACAGACAGCCTCTTTAATAAATGGTGCTTGGAAAACTATATTTAAGCTTACCAGAGATTAAAACTAAACCTACATCTTTCACCATGCATTGAGCTGAAATTGAAGTGGATCAAAGATCCAAATATTAACAGAGAAACAAGAAACCTACTGGAAGGTAGGTGAGGTAGAACTCTTGGAGACATTGGTGTAGGGAAAGACTTTATGGACAAAACTGCTTAGTTCACTGCAGCTAGGAAACTGAGCAGAGAGACAGTGCCAGAGTGGAATGCCAGAGGATCAGATGCATCCCCTCCATTGTTCCCCGGAAGACATCCAGGAAGTTTCCTTTGTTAATGCCCTCGGTGGCTGCTGAGCCAATGAAATTAGCAGTCTGTTTTAACCACCACACCACCATTTTCCAACTTTGGATTTAAATTTTACAGTTTTTTTTTAAAATTTCATCTTCTGTCCAAATTCATGCGTGCATTTGTGTATAGTCCACATCGAATATTATAGCAAACCTGTCATGAGTTCCTTTTTTCAACAGGCCATCCTTTTGTCCTGCAGTGGTGACAGCATTGTTGATCAGAAAATAGCAGTTTTAGGAAACATTCCCATTGATTTGACCTTTCCATATTTGACAGTGCTATTTCTATAATGCTTTTGACTTTTAAAATATAAAAGTCCTACTTTCAACTATGTTTATTCATTTGTAGACATTACTTTTTGTATCCTTTTAAAATGCAAGGTCTGTGATTAATCTACTTTTTCACATTCTTCAATATTAATTGTATTGTTCTATCATTACTAAATGTTATTATAGTTTATATTTATTATTCTTCTAAAGCCTCATATAATCATATAAATAAAACTCTTCCATATAAGATTTTAAAAACCCTCTTTGTATTCATAATTGTGTAAGACTAATGTTTAGCATGTAGATATATACATATATGCTAATTTTTCCCAAATTAGGCTTTTCCTTTAACTAATATTTGTTAGAAATATACAGATAGATGCTTTTGGCAGATGTATAATGTGTTGATTATAATAGTTTTATTAACCAACATTCAGGAATATTTAAACTTGACACAAAAGGGTGGTCATAGTTACTTTTCTTGTTGAGATAAAATACTGAATATCATAAGTTAAAGGGGAAAGCTTTATTTCAATCCACCGTTTATAGAGGTTTTAGCCTGTAGTAGTCAGCTCCAAGGCAGGCTGGCACAGCAGAAGGGCATTGCAGTGGAGAAACAGTCCATGGAATGGCAGAATAGGAAGGAAACAGCAAGCAAGAAGCTCGCCTGTCACTTATATCCCTTCAAGATACACACTTTTTGGTGGTGCCACTCATACCAAGTTCGGCTTTCCTCTTATCCAAAGTAAGAACTATGCTAAAGCAGTCAGGGAGTAATTTAGAAATCATTCATGCATCATCACAGCATGTCACACTTCACCCCAGTATCACACAGCCTGGATCCATCCACCTCTGAAAAGCCCCACCTATGTCTGCATGAGGCTTTGGGGGAAATCTAGACACAGGCCAAAACCAGGGTTATACTTCTCTATATCTACATTTGAAACTTAATTATAGGTTTGCCTTTAGACTAGAAAGTATAATATGCTGTTCATGATGAAATCATGCTCAGCAAATACTATGGTAGAATTATACTGATATTATCAGCATTGTCAGTGAGGATCTCTTAATACTCTAGTAGAAATTTGGTGATTGAAATGGAATTTCTGAGTCTTTGAACCACTGAATTGACGTCTAGAACTGACTGGGCAATTTAAAGGCAACGGGGCCACTTACTTGAGCTGATTATTTCAGTCCATAGGCAGCTGGATCCAAGGCATAAATGGCATGATGCAAGGGCTTGGGCAGGAGAAAGCTGCCCAAATCATGGTGGCTAAGAAAGAAGAGAAGGGAGGATCCAGGCCAGAAACTACTCATCTGGGTGGCTTCTCTCAATTCTTGTGGATGTCCTTAGCAGATATTCTATGTTCTCGGTATCACCAATTTCCTGGAATCACCACTGCGTATTCAGCTTTCCCTCTAACCTTGTCAGGGAACACACTACTGCCTAATTTCCCAGCCCTTCTTCTTTTGAGAAGCTGCATGCTTGAAGCCTTGCGTAGAGGAAGGGTTTTCAAATCATGGTTACAGGAACCAGAGAAAGGAAAAATGGAGCCAAGGAGGTGATGGCTTTCAAGATCATGCCTTCAGTGACCTGCTTCTAAACAGTTTTGTTGTCTTAGTTGCAATTCAGCTATAATGTGGGATGATCCAGTCATGTTCATGAGCCCCACCTCTGAACTCAGCATGTCTTTGGAGGATGCTTCAGATCTAATTGTAACTACGGTTAAAAGGTTTCCTGTCTTGACCTCAAAATGACACACAAACTTTGTGTCTCTTTACCATGAGAATGCATCTGCAAGTAATTTAATATTTAAAAAATAGGCAAAAGTAGATGGAAAATTTGTTACACATACGAAATTGAATGGATTCAATAACAATGATAATATATTCACTAAGATCTTGAGACCATTCCTGTGTCCTCATTCATTTATACATTTTCCTGCCTAATAGTTTTTCATTAGCACATGATTTA
>PVIC010000657.1:0-112259 GCA_004025085.1 Thryonomys swinderianus | reverse complement strand
AGAGACATTCAAACACTGATGACACATCCTGCGCCATTAGAGTTACTTTCAGCTTTTTTTTTTTTTTTTTTTTTTTTTTTTTTGCGGTACGGGAGATCGAACTTGGGCCTTTGTGGCTTTCAGCAATTTTTCTAGCATTAATTCTTTCTGTTAGAATCCTCAAACTGGAGGTGCTTATCAACCTAGATGACCCTCTTTTTAATCTTAATGAAGAGTACCAAACTGATTTTTAAAAACAACAATACTTGTAAGCAACAATCAGTGCTGTAAGAGTGTCTACTCTCCATACCTTCTGCATCACTGCGCATTCCTATTAGCTTGAGTGTATGCTTCTTTTTGATGTGCATAAATGGTTCTTCAATCTTGTTTTAATTTACATTTCTTTGGTCACTAATGAAGATAAATATTTTGCAGTGTTTGTTTACCAATTTTATTTCTTTTTCATGTGTGCAAAATTTATTTTTTAGGATATTTATGTGCATTCTTCCTAAAGATACCACATTTTCGTTTCTTTAACTTGCCAAAAATACTTTAGCTTACTCTAATGTTTGCCAGTTTACTTAGGCTGGCTTCAGATTTCTGTTCTTTCTTAAAAGGACTGGTGCAAAACTTGTCTACTAAGTGTTGATCTTTTCCTGGATGCTTTTTTTCTTTTGCTTCTAAATTTGGGAATTTCCCCCTGTCTTAGAAAAAAGCCATAAAGAGTAAATTCGGTTTTCTCTTAGATTATTTGCCATGGACTTTATATTTTATTCTCCTTCTGCCTTAAATTTGCTTTTGCTATGGCTCAGATTGAAGAATGAAATTGGCTGAATAATCAGTTTTTCCCGTGCTTTATCATGCCCCTCTGTGAGGTATTAAATTCCCACATATTACAGCATCTGTTTATGGTCTATATATTGTGTTTCTCTGGTCTGATTCTCTACTATTAATATCTAGCATCATATACAGTTCTCAATATTGTATTTTAAAGTGAGTTTAAAACACAAGAGCCCTCATTACCATCCCTATGACTTCTTTTGTTTTCATTACATTTCTAATCTTTCATGATTTTGCAGAAGTTGTCTTAAAAGAGTTTATATTTTCTTAAGGCCCATTTATCTACAATTATCTCCACATTAGAAGGTGTAGCAACAGACCCAAGATAAGGGTTTGTAAATAGTAGTTATTATTAATATGATAAAGAGTTACTTTTAAAAACACCTTTTTTTTTTTTTTTGGCTTTTGAGACAGGGTCTCGCTTTGTAGTTCAGGCTGGCTCTGAGTTCACTATTGCGCCCAGGCAAGCCGCCGTGAACTCAGCAATCCTCCTGTCTCTGCCTCCTGAGTGCTGGGATTACAGGCGTGAGCACCACGTCCGGCATTGTGGTATGCAGTGTTGATTGTTGGTGGGCGTGTCTCCATGCCCAGCATTGTATGTGGTTACCGGGGATCAAACTCAGGACCTTGCGCTTGCGAGGCAGGCGCCGGAACCACTGAGCTAACCCTCCGGCCCTAAAAACACCTTTTTAGTCTATCTGATTTCCGCACTAGCAGGACAATTTTTCACTTTGCCAATGAAGAAACAACACATTCTCAGAATATTCGCCAGTCCTTTTCAGAGGATAAAATTGTTGTATCAACTCCCCCTAAGAATGTGCATGCACACCCTTGCCATAGAATGTTTTAATAAACTTTTAAATACCTGATTAAGAGAATACCTGGTTCTTCTCATTAGCCCAGAGTTTTCTGAGTTTGTTTTTCTGTTTTTTGGGTTTTTTTTAAACAGAAATCTTCTTCAAATCTTCAAGCCTGTGGAGCTGCCTTGGCCATGTGCGCCCTGAAGCCACACTGCGATTCCGTCCGGCCTGGGTTGATGGCGAGCGGGGCAGGCGCAGAGCCACTCTCTTCCGCGTGTAGAGAGCGTCACAGCACGTCCATGGGGGCCCCAAGCCCTGCTCCCCAGAACCCCCTTCTCCTGCTCCCAGGCTCAGGCAAAGCCAGTCCTGAGGATCGCTCCCCCTGCAGCTCAGGGTACTGAGCCCACACTGTGTCTGCTCTGAACTCAGTGCTGGGGTACAAAATGCTAAGACGCTGACCCAGCCACTAAAAATCCCAGGCACAATGTGAACAGCTACAGAAGAACCCTGAGGTGATGGCCACTCCCATCAACTGGTGAGCAGAAGCTCGGGGTATGACCTCGTGCAAAGGGAAATGATGGGCTCTCCCTTTGCCTCTGTCGCTTTGTGGAAAGAGCTGACATTCTCGGCCGGATGAAGCTGTGAGGAGAGGTGACATGTGCCACGGAAGAGACGGTGCTGAAGCTGTGCCCTCTGGAGTCGGAGGAAAAGCAATAAAAGTTCCTCAGGACCATGGAACACGAGCACACAGAGGACAGTGGGGGAAGACGCCAGCGAAGATGCAGGGAGATGTGGAAAAGCTAGGAGGGCGCCAGGGACTCGAGGCTTGAGGAATAAAGTTGGAGCCTGAGCGCGAACCTGGAAGCACATCCGGGCCTTGTGTCGCCAGAGAGCACCGTACTAAGAGCTCAAGTCACTGTGTAGTGGCCCCGTCCTTTCTTGCTCAACTGAGCATCATCTCACTAAAATCATTCTTGTCAAAACACGGTCTCCATTCTAACCGATGAGTAGGTAAAGAAAATGTGGTATTTACACACAGTGGAGTCCCACTGCCATAAAAGAGAACCTGAAGTCATTTGCAGGAAATGGATGAATCCCGAGACAACAGTGTTAAATGAAATAAATGAGACATAGAAGCTTGCGTATGAGTTCTCTGCTACGAGAAATCCAAAGTATAAATAGATGAAAGAGAAACGATACATAATAGAGAAAAAGAGAAACTTTTGCAAAAGGGAAGGGGACCAAGAGGTGGAGAGGGGGAGATTTTTAAAAAGCAAGCAACTAGGACGTATTATGTATATGTAGAAACTCCCCACGATGACAGTGATCGCTATTACTACAGACACAGACTAGTAAAACTTCAAGTAAATAAAATAACGCTGGTGGGTGTGTAGAAGGCGAATCGGAGAGGACTGACACTTGCGTCTCCAGCCGGGAGACAGTTGTCACAAAGGAGAAATGCCGAGGATCTGAGAGGCGGGCCGGCCGGTCGCACACAGCTTCACAGAGTGGCCTGCAGCAGAGAGAGGAGATCGGTGATCGTACGGAGGACAGTAAGGATCTGAGACCACTTCATACTATCCTTGATAATAATTGTGAGGATGTGTTTACTGGTTTGTTTTTCTACTGTACTGAGCCGCTCCTCACCGTGTGTACACCTACCCGAGAGAAACACAGCATGCTGTCCATGACATGCCACATACCCTGGCAGCCCTCAGACAGCTCACGTCCGTCATGTTTCTTGGTCGCATCGCAAGGCCGCCCTGAGGGACTGACTCACACTAGCCGGACCTGCGTGTGTGCCCTCCACAGTGTCCACCCAAGATTGCCTAACCGCACACTGCCCAGCATGCACCCTGCTTGCTACAGGAGGCATGACTGTACTTGTTTTGTCATCAGTCGACATTTTAAGCCAACTAAGTCATTTGTAGAATTTAACTAGCACTGAATCCGAATTCAGTGAAGGGATTGTGACTACAGCCTCAGGCCCTAAGGCCTCAGGCCCTGCAGATGTCAGCCCGGGAAGTATGCCAGCAATGGCACAGCAGGCGTGCAGGCGCCTCGCGCAGCTCTGCTTAGGCTCTCCGCAAAGATATCCGAATTCTAAACACTGGCCAGCCTGCTCCGACCCAGCTTCCGCTGCCTCAGCTCCGGGAAGCTCCTCGGCCAGGTCACTCACAGCCCTCGCGCCGCCCGTTCGGTGAGGGCTTCTCCGCCCAGGACCTCTCTCAGGCCTGCTTTCTTGACCCGTCTCCTCCTGGCCAGGGCGCGGCCTTCTCCTGTTTCCCAGCCTCCTTATTTCACTTGTCCTTGCCAGCGCCTTCCCTGGTACTTGACCTCTAAATCCTGTGCTTCTCCAGCACTGAGTCCCACAGCAGGAAATGCGCCTTTATGACTTCAAGTACTTTCTATTTTTCATGGCATCCAAGTCCATAGCTAATGAATTTATGTACCAAACTGTTTGCTGACGGCTCCTCTTAGACGTGCCATAGGCATCTGTGTTCCTGCATCCGTGAAGAAGTGGTCTGCTTGCTCCGCGTCCTCTCCTCTGCTTCCTGGCAGAAGGGCACAGAGTTACACACGGCACAAGGGCACACAGCAACCCAGCCCTTTCCCTGCCGACACCTGCAATTGTTCTGCACTCAGCCCATCCGCCGTTCCTACCTCCAGAACTACCTGCTCCGAACACCTCCCTCCCCTGCCTACCTGCGTGGCCGCCGCCCAAGGTGGAGCCGCCATCATCCCCCCGCTGCCCGAGGCGCTCAGGATCCACGTGGTCCTCGGCTCTCCAGTGTCACTCACCCAACAGACAGCCCCCGTCCTGCAAAGACAGCCGCAGTCAAAATGCTTCTGACTGCAACACAGGAAGAGGCCTCCGCCCTCACAGCCTGATCCTGAACTCTTAGCCCCCAGAACACGGCTACGGGCTCAGGTTGCTAAATAGGAAGAGACACAGAGACTCCGGAACCTCTCTGTGTTAAAGAAAAAAGCCCTTCACTTCCCCCAGCTTCGTGAACATAACTCAGGCTCTACATCTGTACTTTTCACAGTGCCTTATAGCACCGAGTTTATCTTGTTCAGTTTTTGTTTGCTTATTTTTCCCCATCTCCTCTACAAGAAGGTAAACTGCACAAGGACAGGGCCACATCTGATCGCCTATCGCCCAGTTTCTGGGACAGGTAAGGGCCTGGCGGGATTAAAATACCACTGGGTAGAAGGAGGAGGGGAGAAGGGAGGAGGAGAAAAGAGAAAGGAGAGGAGAAAAGGGAAGAGGAGGCAGAGGCAACGGGAGGCGAGGGAGGGAAGACGAGGAGACTGAGGCGAGCAGACACCAGGGCTGGTCCTCAGGGAGTCTCCGGAGCCCGGAGCACCCGGCAAGGAGCGCAGCGCGCCATCCTGTGCTCCGAGCAGCACCGGAGACCTTCAGCGGGCACACATTCGGGATTCGTCTCGTGACACTAACACGCGCACAACGGAGCGAACTTGAGCTGGTAATTAAGGCTGGCAATCAGGGTTTTTCAGCTCTTGAGGATTTAATAACCCTTAATTTGCAATGCTTGTGCCAGAAAGACTCTATCTGCGAAAAAAAATAAAAAACATGGAAACATAACTAATAAACAAGCACCCTATGTTTGATTAAATATCAGAGGAAGAATGAAAACCTGAAGAAAATACACAAACAATTCAGGATGGCGTAGGAGAAGAGTAAGGAAAACGGAGGCTAGAAGGGTGTTTTGGGGCGCGTCTGGGAGGCTGACCCCCCTCCCGCCTCAGGGAGGAACCGGCCTCCTGCTCCCGCGCACCGTCCCGGCTCCCGAGCCCACTCTCCCCGCACCCCGCTTCAGAGACGATCCCACCACTCTGCTGGATTCTGCGTCTTGCCCTCTCACAGGCTCCTTTTCAGAAAACTAAACAAACCTGACTTCCTGTTCCAGATTCGGCTGGAAGGCGGACTGGCCTCAGCTGCCCTGAGCCTAAGGCCGGGATCTGGGCCGCCTCGGCTCTCGGGCCTCTGCCTCACATGACACGTGAGCGGCCGGGGACGCAGCACAGTGTGAAGCAGGCTGCTTAGTACACGCGCGGCCACGGGCTGTGTCTCCTCTGCGACGCCGTCTGCCGCGGCGCCCCACCTTGGAGCCACCAACTACGGACCGAAACTTCTACAGACTGTGACCCAGAGTAAACCTCTGCTCCTTTAGCTTGTGGTTGACAGGGTTTGGTCCCGCCCATGGACAGTAACTGTGTCACTATGACACGGTCAGGGTGCTGCTCCTCAGGCTGCCGCTCGTCCTGAGCTCTCTGGGGCCGCTGTCCCCTCGGGGCCCGCAGCTTTGGCCCACACAGCTGGGCGCTTGCTGGTCAGGGACGGCTCAGGGAGAAGCTGCTCTGCGGAGCCTGCCTAAGCCTCGGACCCACCCAGAGGAGTCACCTCGAGCCCTGACTTCCGTCGGGCACCCCAACGTTTCACTGCACCTCAAAACAAGTCTACCGTCGTCCACAGTTTCTTTCCTGTCTTTTAGGTTTCTGGAGATCAGGAACTAGAACTCCGTCATCTTTCTACTGCCGACACACCAAGCGAAGCTCCATGTTGACAGCCCAGCTGTGAAGAGACCTCGTGTCTCACAGGGTAAAACAGCACATTAAAAACTCACTGCGTCAGTGCCCAGCGCTCCCTCAGACCCGGCTCCGCCTCAACCCACCCCGTGGACAGCGACAGAAAACACCACGAGTATGGGCTGGACGAGGCCCTCCGTGGCCACCAGAGACTTTGGGTTTGAGATTTGTAATGCGTAGGTCGTTCACGGCGGCCCCCCCCCAGGGACCACGTCCCCACTGACCTTTGAGTGTCCTCTTGGGTGAGTCACACCCCTGTGGGTCCTGAGCCACCTGCTGCTGCCGATGCCTCCGGGGCAGAGGGGAATTTGAAGGGGTCACAGGGTTTCACAGGGCTCTTCTGCGCCTCAGTACCGTCCTCAGCCGTGCTGGGCTCCTCCCGAAGGTGACACCTGCTCTCCTGACCCGGCCTTGCTGTGCTTCCCCTTCCTGGGTCACCTGACTGCCCGGGTCTGACGCCTGCCTCACTCTGACCTTTGCTTCTTTCTTAGTCTCTGGAGAACACATCCTAGGCTCTGGGTGTTCACTGCAATTTGCCACGTTAGATGAGCGGAGCCAGCACGGGGGTCCTAGGCCCCGAGGCCAGAGATGAAGATTTGTAAGGAACTGCTTGTGGTGCAATCGGTCTCCGATGTGGCCCTTGAAATCAAAGATTCCTGTCCATGGGGGATGCATCAGGCAGAGTACACGGGACAGGAGGTAGGCAGATCACAAACATGCCCAAATTAGATAGGGCCTGTCAGCAGCAGAACAGGCGATGAAGTCACAAGGAGCCTGTCCTCAGCCCCAAGCCTGTACCGACGGGCTGAGCACCAAGGGTACTCATGAGATCAGAGCAAAGACACACAAAATGCCTGGTATGGTATCAGGCACACAGGTATGACTGCTGTTACCATGACCATTACTGTCTCCTATTTGACCCCATGAGGTCATCAGCCACTTTTTTGACCCTGAGATTCTATTTAACATTTCACCACCTGAAGAAGCTGTGAACACTCTTCAAACTCAAATGACCTCATTATCCTCACCTTCTGTATCCACCAGCTTTTTCACTGCTCAAAACAGCACCCAAGGCCCATAACAGAAGGAAAGCAAGTAATCTCCTGTTTTCAGGGGGTTCGGTTCATGGTTGGCTGGCTTTGAGGCAGAGACTGAGGTAGAAGGTCACGGCGGAGCAAAGCTACTCAGTCCCTGGGCGTTGAAAGCAGAGAAGGGGAACAGTGGCAGGGGGAGCTCCAGGGACGAAGTCCAGGGTCCAGATCTCACCTCAGTCACCCACCCACACAGGGTGGGCTCCTCCCATCCCTGGACAGCTCACAAGCTAATCGAGGTAGATCTTCCTTGAGAATTTTTACAATATGCTGACAGTTATTACTGTGATTTTTCTTTAGGGAATTCTATTGTGACCCTTTCCCTATACAGAGAATGGTAATTCTCTGGTACGCTAACTTTTCCTCCACAACATTTAGATGAGAATGCTGGGGTGTAAAAATATGGCCCTTGGACTTGGACTTGATGTATTTTGAGGGTGAGCTCCTGCTGGCTCTCCAGATGCGCTCCTCAGTCTCCTCAGCAGGCTTCTTTTTCACCACTCGACCTTTAGCTCTTGGAATTTCAACCCTAGTCTTCCTTGCACTCCACAGAGTTAGGGTATAACTTCTCATCAGGGGCAAAATATTGCTCCTTTAATTGCTAAATCTACAGAATGGATCAGTTCCAACAGCTTTCCCGCCCACCCTCTGGTGCGATAGTGGCTATGCTTTGTTTCCTATAAATGTATGCTTAAAACTGACATGTGAAATATATTTTATTAGCATGGGCAGTAAAACAAAGAAGCACATTTACAGGATAAATATTCTTACTGAAAATTGATGTCTTATCACAAGAGGCACATAAAAAAAACCCTCTGAAATATTGTCCTACACAAACAGCATGCGTACACTTCAAAGAAGGCTAGAAGATATCAATAGGAGGCACCTTGCTCATTTTTGTCATGTTTGTATTTTGAATTTCAAATCATTGATTCCACGTAGAAACTGAAGGATCAGCAATTTTAAAATACACTCCGTGGCTTACAGTCATTCCTTAATACTTGACATTAATTTAACAACACAGACTCCTTTAGATGAGTAACTGCAGGAGTGTTTGACCAGACTAATAATCTCTTTATTTTTAAAAAGTAATATTTGACAGTTTTTAAATTGAAATTTGACCTCCAGTCACAAAGTGAATTTCTTTATTATTACTTCTTCATCTCAAATTTTGTTGTCCCGTGTAATACACATATGAATAAGGGCGGAAAGTCCCATGGCCACTGGAGATGGCAGCACATTACCAGATAGTTGGAACTAAAATTAAATGCTCTCTAAATAATACTGCTTTCATTCCTAAAATGTATTATTGACAGTAAAGATTTATACTCACTTCTAAAAAGAAAAAAGCCAAGGAGAGTTGGAGGTTCAGAGATGGACTTTTACAGTTAAGCTTGAGGTTATAAATTCATAACATTATACTAATAACATCATGCCTATTTGCTTTTCAGATGTTCAGGAAAGTGACCAGAGTGATACAATTATTACATATGGAGAAAAAGGAGTGAGAAGGATATAGACTTAAAAAGGTTACTAAAAAGCATCTTCACAAATGCTAGTGACATTTGTTTCCAAAAGCAATCCAATTCCTGGAGTGCTTTGCTGGGCTGCCTTTTACTGCTCTTTTCTGTGGCGCACAGCTGCCCTTCGTGATGTGAACAGCTTACTTAGTGCTCTTAATGTTTTTCCTCTACATCTCTTCCCTTTACTTCATCTAAGTTTTAGACACAGGAAAATGCTCAGAGTTCTTTTTCTAGAGCTCTTTCAAGAGCCATTATGAACTTCACTTGTAAAAAAATAATAATAATTTTTATACTATAGTTGTTAAAGCCAGGAAATTTGGAACCAGAAGATTGGTGAAATCCAATGTTGCCACTTACCCCCTTGGCGAATGGAAAGAAATCACCAATCTTTCTGAATTTCAGTTTATTGATCTATAAAATGAGGGTCCTGATTACATCTTTATTTATCCAACCTCCGTTAGCAGCTGATTTGTTACCTGACCTCTCTGTACCACCATCCTCCTTTTAAAAAACAATAGTTACAAAGTACCTAATTTTTGTAAGGCTATTTAAAGATCAAATGAAATAGTACTTGTCAAATGTGTAAAGCAAGTACAAATTAAATGTCCCCAAAATGTCACCTCTTGCTGTTGCTAAAAGGATAAAATGTGCTAGTTATGCAACTTGAGGTAGTAAAAAGACCCCATAGTCCAACAAAGATGGGTTGAAGTCATGCTCTGCCACTCACTGGCCGTGGCATCTTACATGAGTTACTGTGCGTCACTTCAACTGTCAAGTCCAAATAATGATTATTCACGATGCTCAAGGCCAATCCACATATATTAAGAGTAAGATTACTATTCAAGATAAGTGGTTACTAGGAGCATCATACAGAAGTAACTTGGAAAAGAATCACTACTCAAAGAATATTTATAAAAGAGTGGTAAGCAAACAAGCTCCCATCTCAGGCCTTCCCAAGGAAAGCTAAAATAAAATGTATGCTTCAGAAACAGGCAAAAATAGCAACAAAAACAACAATGAAATAGAACAAATATATGACCATAAAAGGATAGTAATGAATACATCAGAAAACTCACAACATGAGCTTAGTGGATTCATAGCTTTAATCTTCTGCTCGGCAGGTCTGCCAAATAGCAACTTCTGCTTGGTAGGTTTGTCAAATAACAGCTATATAATAAGAAATACATAGACTTCCTTCTAAGAAAACCACACTTAGTCACAGATTGGCCTTGAACATGGCATAGTCACCACCCAGAGCTGGAAAAGGTAATGTCTATGTAGGGTTGTGGACACATATCATGGGTACACCATCCCCTATAGTTTACATCAACTATACGTTACTTATAATATCTAAACTAATATAAATGTTACATGAAATTGTGTAGGGATTAATAACAAAAAGGTCTGTACATTTTCAGTACAGGCACAGTTTTTTAAAAATATGTTCAATGTGTATCTGGCTGAATTCATGGATATAGAATTCACAGGTTGGCAGAGCTGATTGAATATTAAATCTACATGGCTAGAGTGTGAAAAGTCTTAGCTATCATGCCCCTAACTTGCTCTAGCAACTAAAGATCATTATTATGCCTACCTTGTTTCTTTGGTTACTGATTCTAGACTCAGTCCCATTTTTACATAGCAGGAGAACAAAACTCTTTTGTCTTACTTCTATTCTTGTCAGTGGGACAAAATACCAAGTACCCAGAATAAGAGGAAGAACGTTTATTTAGCTCACAGTTTATAGAGATTTCAGTCCAAAGTCATCCCTGGCTCCAAGGCAGGCAGCATGGCAGAATGGCCTGACGGAGGAGAGACAGCTCATGAAAAGGCAGTCTGGAGGCAGCAAGCAACAGCAGCAAGCTTCTCTATCCCTTTTATCTCATACAGACTGTAAGCATTTGGGGTGGTGCCGCTGTCTTCAGAGAATCCATTCAACCACACCCAGAACAATGCAAATTTCACTCAGTACCCTTAATCCCAATATCACACACCCTGGATCCAGCCAGCTCCAAAATCCCTACCTAAGAAGAGCACACGGAGTTTTGAGGGGCCATCTAGACACAATCCATAACATTAAGGAGGTAATGAATTGCCCCAGCATGAAGTCAAGCTGTCCACAGGAGGAGTTTTCTTTGCTCCCCGTTGCTGTAACCAGAATGCTGACTCTTCCTCTCGCCATTCTTTTCCTCCTAACTCAGGTGCTCATTTCTCAAACTCTGCCACTGTTGAGGTGGATTTGATGTGTCAGTTGTAGGCTGTGATACCCAGGGATTGAGTCAAATATCAATCTAGACGTTGTTTTGAAGGTATTTTTAAAAATGAGATTAACATTTAAATCAGTAGACTTGGATTAAAGCAGATTGTCCTGCCTCATGTAGGTGGGCCTCACCTAATCTGTTAAAAGCCTAAAAGCAAAGAAGGAATTCTGTCTCCAGACCGCCTCGGGCTCGCTGCTGGTCAGTGCTCCCTGACCCCAGCCTGACGTCCACCCAGCGGACTCCGGTCTTGCCGGCCCAGAGGAGCGCAGGACCAGTGCCTTAAGGATCTGGCATCTTTCTCTCTTACATGAAAATAAATGCACAGAGAAAACCCTCGTAGGAACGGGGTTAACCAGGGGCACAGAAGGAAGGTGAAGATCAAGCAGCTGCTTTGTAACTTAAATGACTAGTTTTTGTCAAGATGAGTCAGGAGCCCTTGGACATTTTTGAGTGTGTGTGGCATGATTTGACATGGTTTTTAAAATTCTCTCCTTCAGGTAGTTGAGAACAAATCACTACTCGAGTCATTTAATTTTTCTGTACTTTATTTATAAAACTAGGGAGCTAGATCTGAGATCCTTTTAGCGTGGGTTCAACTTTATGAAATCATAAAAATGAGTGGAGAAGACTTTTCAAATCCCTGGATTAATTAAATGTTTTGTGGTTGATGACAAACAATAAATCAGTTGCTTGTTGCCATTTTTAAAACATAAATGCCTGGCAATACTTAATGCGTGTTGATCAGAAAGAGCGACCTTCAGATTCTCGGACTGGCATAGCAGTATTTTCACATATCCCCACTGGAACTTGGCTGGAAGAACTCTGAGAGGAAAAATGGCAGCAATTCAGCGATGCAAGATTTATTGTGACTCAAATTTGGACAAAACTAATCAAGTCTTAGCTTGAGAAACTGAAGTACAATGAATGTGTTGTTTTCCTGATAATGTTTTAAAAAGAACTAGGAAACAGGGAGATAGGTTTTTTGCAAATAGGAAGGGTTGAGAGACGTAGAGAGGGGAGAAGGGGACATAAAAAGAATTAAGATGTGTTACGTATGTGCACCGAATCCTCACAAGGAATGTGCTCTTTGTGTGTTTCAAACAAGAACTAAAAAAAAAAAAAATGAAAACTGGGGAAAAGAATTTGGAGACAGAGGAAGGGGAGGAGAGGAGAAGTAGAACAAAAAGAATTAAGAGATAATAAGCACAAGATCTATTCCCCAAGATCAATGTAAACATTATATACAACAAACATGTGCTAACAAAAGAATTAAAAATTTAAAAGATAGAGAAAACAAATCTAAATGCTCCTGGCTTAACCGAACCAAGCTACCTGAGATAATGAAGATTTGTCAGCATTTGATTGGCTCTTGGTGTGGAAATAGGTCATGTGTGTTCCTGAGGGTTCTCCAGAGATCCAGAACCTGTGGGTTACACAGGTAACACATGACAGGTGACGGGCTGTTTTAAGGAAGTATCTCGTGTGACCGTAGAGGCTGGCAAGTCTTAAATTTGTGGGGAAGCCTTGCAGAGTTGAATCTTAAGCAAGAGTTGTTTTTGCCATCTTGAGTCCAAATTCCCCAGGACAACAAGATGGAAATTCAGGCAGGATTTCTGTGTTACCCTGCGAATCCCTTCTTAGAGAAACCCCAGACTGCGGTCTTCACCTGACTTGACAAGCCTCACTCACACTACCAGAGAGAATCTGCCTTACTCAAAGTCTACTAATTTAAATATTATTCATGTTTTAAAAGTGCCCCTGTGGCAACACTTATCTTTGTCTTCCATCCAACAACTGTGCACCATAACTTGGTCAAGTTGACACATAAAATTAGTTGTTATGTTTATCATTCAGTTCCAGGTTTCCTTTCCTAAGGTCTCAGTCAAGGCTAGGCTCAGTAATGCTAACACAGTCAAATTACCCCACTCACTTACAGTCTCACCTGATGCTTTACATTTTCATTGTTCTTCACTCTTGGTGCTAGAAATAAAAGCAAGAGTGGTATTTTAAAGTTCTCTAAATAAATTCATGTGTTGCAATTTATGGGAATAATTAATATTATTAATAAAGGGCAATTTTTCTTTTACTTCTCTCTGCATCCTTAATCTTACTAATGTAAGGCATATTTGAGAATTGCTAGAATAAAATTTTTAGATTAGCTTCATCTATATAGATATAAGTAAAATATTTGTATATTCTTAAATCCATATGTTAAAATTCAAATGGCCATATGATAATATTCAGGGCTGGGATCTTAGACAGGTAATTAGTTCTGAGGGGCAGACACTCTAAGTGGAACTAGTGCTCTTATAAAAGGGACCGTAGAGATTTTCCTTGACTCTTCCACCATGACATGTTACAGAAAAAGATGGCAAACTAAGCACCAGGAAGCAGACACCTGCATCTATTGGTGTCTTGACCTCGGGGCCCCCAGTCTCCAGAACTGTGAGAAAAAAGATGTTTATAAGCCACTCATTCTGGGTTATTTTGTAAGACATCTGTTAAATGTGAGCAGTAATCTGATAATGCACAAAAATGTTTCCGTAAGTTGGATCTGATATATTAGAAGTGACCAAATGTATTTTCTTGAGACATATTTTTCATTTTCCACATACTAGTTTCTTAGAAAAATCATTCCTTAAAGAGGAATGTAGGCCTCTGTCTTAGCATCTTAGAACGCACAATTTTTTCACTTTGCCTGTCGGTACTGACCTATGCCCCAGGGCTAGAGGTTTCTTTTGTTCTAAAGCTGCAAGTATTAGCCTACACCCAACTTTTAATTCATTGCTGACAATCTCTGTTTAACTTAACTGGTAACCCAGTCTTTATGGAATGAGAGCCCTGTCTTACTTTCACTAGACCACCTTCTATTTTAGGGTCAGACCACTTGTGTCTGGATTGAAGACTGATGACTAATGTGTCCGTTACCTGCTCGGGGTCCAATACTTACCTGGATTTTCAAGTCCCACTTGACTGGCCTGCTACTAATAGCCATGTGCTACCTAGACATCGCCAGCAGCTTCTTGTCATCCAGCCATTCAGTACCGTGTTCTTCTCGTGAGACTGGTCTTCTCACCTTCCCTACGTGCACCTGAGGGGGTGGGACCAGCTCTAGGTCCCTATTTCCCCAAACACACCTGTCTCTCGACAGAATTTGCACAGTAGGATTACCCTGGGTAAGCAGGCCTGGCTTTTCTGCCCTATAAGATTTTGATGGTGGACAGAGATGACCCTTTTAGCTCTGACAGTCTTAGGATTCTATAACTGTCTCTCCTACCTAATGGTCCTTGATGGCACTTCAGAGAAAATAAAATCACATCCAGGTCCTGAGTAGATTATTTCTATTCCACCGTCCCTGTACCTATCTCTCTTCTAATGACAAATTTTTCATCATTCCATTGGAGTAATGTTTCTATTTCTTAGAAAGTACTTTTCAGTAAATACTATAGTTATTATCATTGCATTGCACCCGATTTTTCCCCGTCAAATCATTGAAAGGCGTAAAGATTTTTCTTCTTTCTTAATAACCAAATCGAACTTCAACAGAAAGCCTTGCCAACCAACTGTCTCTTGGCCCCAGGAACTTGTTACCGAGCTTTGTGGCTGATACCCAAGCAGGTGCCAGATCACAGGCCCCAGCCGGGGGGGTGTCATCGGGCTGACACACTTGCTCCTGGCTTCTGATACAGAGCATTTTTACACAATGCTCTGATTGGGAACCTTGTTCCTGAGGCTTAAATGTAAATAGAGGATTAAAAGCATAACTAATTTACATAAATACAAAACGTACTCGTTAAGGCGTAACACATTATAAATGGAACACTGAAAAAAAACTAATACACTTTGCCTCTGTAGATCAGTATACACAAGTCCTCTTGTCATCTACTTTTGCTTTGGATAATAAAGTTCCCAACAAAATTGTTTTACTTGCTGAGCTACTCTTTTTCTCTAATCAGAGAACTTGAACAGACACTGTTTCAGGAAATGTGGTATTTATACTGTACGCATAAACTGAATCTTAAGAAATGATTAATGAGTTGTTTCCCCCTACTAAACTGAATTAAATAAAAAGCATGATCAAACTACTTGGCTGTACAGAAGTCAGTCATTAATATTGCTTAAAAAATCCAACAGGAAACAGCTGATTCAGTGGACACAGATATCTGTGGCCTCCACAGAGTCAGGCTTGTCTGTCTTGAGCCACATTTGAAGCTGTTCCAATAGCTGCAAGCAAATAGTGACAGCGTAATTGGCATTAAACAAGATAAAGGATGTGTGTTCTTTGGCTATTATGTTAGCAACTAAGTACATTGAAATACTATCAGCCAAAACTATAATTTCTAGAAGGAACACTGTGGATATAATAGATGTTTGTGACCTTTAAGTCTTCGAAAGGTTTAGCAGGGTTGTTGGAGGAGAAATTTGACATTCTTACGCCAACCTGTCTTCCCCGTCCAGTGGCATGCGTGTCTGTGTGCCGAGAGGCCGTGTCAGAGGGACAGTGGGAAACCGCCCTCACCCCAATCCATCCCCTCATTTCAGCCTCTGAAGCGCCACCCTGAAAGCTCCCGCCAGGATCTTTGTAAATACCGGAGGAAAGAGGCCGAGGGTGGCTGGAGGAGAGCTGAGCGGGCAGGGAGGACACAGGCGTGGGCGGGGCCGATGGAGTCAGCACTGGCATCCAGAAGGACACTATCTGTAGCGCAGAAGCTTTCTGCCAGGCTGAGATCCCAGGTGTTGGTTCCTTCTGCTAGTTCTTGCTCTGTAGAGCTTTTGTTGGTAAAGTCTTTCCCTAAGCCAACGTCCCCAAGAGTTCTACCTAACCTGTTTTCCAGGAGGTTTAGTCTTTCTGTTTTAATAATTAGGTCTCTGATCCACTTTGATTTCAGTTTAGTACGTGGTGAGAGAGATAGGCCTTGCCTTAGCCCTTGGCAGGCTAAAGCCCGGCTCTTCCAGCCTCTGGAGCAGTGACCTGCATGCTCCAGATGATGCTCAGTGAATATCTTTTGCATGAGTTCTGTGCATATATAAGGTATGATCAAAATTTCTGGTGAATGTTTAAATTTTAAAAAATTATTACTGTAAAAGGCACACTACCATGAGGTTTCCATCAACATCATCCCCTTCATGTCTCTCCTTATTCTTGCCACTTTCTGAAGCAGTTCTAGCATTCTCCTTCAGTGAGGATCTTTTCGTGGCTGCCTTTTTGTCTTGAGCTGATTTAAAGCAGTCGTGGCAGTCTCTGTCAAACAAAGCACTACAGTACCTCACCCACCCTGCTCGCCAGACCTCACCCTCGGTGACTTCTGCTTCTTCCCCAAAGTCAAAACGGTCACGAAAGTTACTTTGAACCGACCCAGAACATGGAGGCAGCCACAGGGAGACAACTAAAGACATTGAGCCATCACTTCTTTGACATTAACAATAACTAGCCTGATAGTGTCGGCCCTCCACTGCAAAAAGAGTGCAACAGGTAACGTCTTCAACTACTACAATGTCTACAGTCTTCAGCATATTTCAAGAATTCAGAAGTATGAAGTAATTTTAGTAAGATCTCAATGATATTCTATATTTCTTTCTTTTCCTCTTACAGTAGCAGGAATTGAACTCAGGACCTTGTGCTCACCAGGCAGGCGCAGGGCCACTCAGCCACACCCCTGGGCCCCTCACTGCTATTCTAGTTAACTTTTAGAGAATTAATTTTATTTTGCTGGACAATAGACTTCATATGTTCGCACAAAAGGGCTGTACTGATAACAGCAAATGACAGGTAATAAAGAAAATTTACTTTGGAGTTTTGAAGTGCGAAAGAGCTCTTTGTGCTTAACATTTTAGTACGACAGTGAATGATGGCCCCGAGACGCATACCACAGTGAACACACCACACTGTGAAGCGAAGAGCTCTGGCTTTGGGCTCCCTCTCTCCTCTCGGGTCCTGACTGTACTTGAACATCAGCTCCCTCCCCCCAGACTGAGGCTGCAGGCTGCTTGCACCACACACAACGGGACTGGAGTCTCTGTTCCCCTAAGCAAGACAGTCCTGCTCAGCTTTCCAGAGGGTGAGACAGTGCAAAGCCTCATGAGGGTTCTGAGGGTTAGAGACCAAAGGTCCTACTTAGTTCAATAATTAATAAAACAGTGTCCAACTTACAAGTCATGGAAAACTAATGGAGGCCACAAAAAGCCCATTTTTAGCTAGTATATTAGAAATATTAACATTAGAAATAAAATTGTATAAAACTGTATTCAATCAGAGTTTTTAAAAACTGTGTAAGCTGCGTCTTGTATATGAGCACGAGAATGTGAGCTTTGTCCTGCACTGGATAATGACATCTTCCTAAGACCCAGCAGGGAAGAGCCACTCCATTTTGTGCCTGGGCTCCGAACCCAGCAGGGCCACTCAGATTCCCCCGTTAGCACAAGTGTTGGGTTCTCATTCTGCACTGATCCTGCCCAACTGGTCAGAGTCGTATTTATGCCGGGGGCTGCCTCACTCCAGACTCAGCTAATGAACGCATACGGCCTCGCCCGTCACAGTCCTCCCCAGTGCTGAGGGCTCGCGGACAGCAACATACAGACACATACAGATGTCTGTGTCTAGCGGTGTTTTCTCTCCTCATCACGCTTCTCTTCCTCAGTGAAGATGGGCAAACGTGGATGTTCAGTTCTCCTCCACATCTTACGAACACACCACACCGCTGGCTACAGAGAGTGCCCACTACCCAGAGAGTGGCCAATGACCCAAGCCAGGCCCCTCTGTGCCGTCACGACACTCGCCAAGTGGTTTGCCAGGGCGAGTCTGGAGCAGCTTCCAAGAGACTCCTGGGGAAGACAGTGGCCTCCTGGTGAGGTGGACAGCAGCGTGGGGGCCGCCTGCGGAGAAACCCCCAGGTAATGCGCTGGGCCGTGGTGGTGAGGAGCGGGCTCGGCCTAGCAGCCCTGGTCCCGGGCAGGAAAGTTAGGCAGGAATCAGTACATGGCCACACAGGCCCTGGGCTCTCAAGGAAGTCAGCAGAAGAGTAAAACCATCAGAATTGTGGCTGGAAACCCATCTGTTGAAGGCCAGGCCTCAAGACAGAGACGCAATGGCCAGGCCTGCTGCCTCCCCAGGGGAGAAGCAGCATCTCGTGTATGCACTGTCATTAGCACCACCCCGTCCGGGAAATCAGGACTGGCACTGGTCGGCCGGGCGGGTGACCCGGCGTCCAGACCCGTCCCTTCCCGTAGGTGGCCTGCTGCCTCCACGCACCCTTGCGACGTGACCCACCTCCCTGTTGGCCCATGTTAGATGAGCAGCTGTCCTTGTGATCCTGTAGGTTGATGGCACTTTGACCCATGTGGCAGCCACTTGTGACTTTGCTGCACACAGGACCCTAAGAAAATGCCTGGGCTGCGGCCCGTGGCGCCCTGCTCTCTCTCTGGGGTTCCTCCCATTCCCGGGTCAACCTTTCCAGCTCTGAGCTCACGCTCAGAGTTTTTACTCTCCTGAGCTCAGCACCTCTGACCTCTAGCAGGTCGGGAGCTGTATGTCTCCCGCCTCGCAGGGAGCCTGAGCCGGAGGGCCTGCCACCCCACCGCCTTGGGCCTGTACCCTCTGCGGTCACCAGCCAGGGCCGCAGCTCCTCATTCTCTGCCCGCTGATCACCAGCGAGCACCACGAGCCGTGTGTCTCAAGCACTAATGCAGGTGAAATTCATGTGTGCAATTCATGCGTGAATTCATGTGTACGAGGACATATAGATCAGGTTACCACCATCTAGGGGTTGGAGTTTATAGACTTAAGCAGAGCTCGTAATAACGGGGATAAAAATTGTGGTGATGAGATAACTATAAGTGCTTTTTTGGCTTTTTAACTCATTTATTGAGCATGAGAATAGAATTTTCACATGGAAGTGTTTCAGATACAGTTTCTGTCACATTTCCTGCTGTGTGAGCCAGGCCGCCGGCCTGGAGGATCCAAAGGCTTAGGCAGCGCTTTCCCGGCACAGCTGGTGCACATTCAAAATGCAGGCCCGCCTGGGAATCTCCTAGGAGGATCCTCTTTTCAAGCTGAAGCCGGAGTGCGCTGTTCTTCAGTAGATGTGACCTCGGTTTTCACGGCCTGGTAACGGAGCAGTTTCGTGCAATTTGATGTCTTCTTTGAGATCAGAAAATTCTCTCATAGATTTTCTCTAAAGATTAGGGCAATAAGCAACCTGGGGTTCTCTGATCTTCAAAGGAAACTAGAAATAATGACTCCAGGGTCACCAGAAAAAACACAGTACAAGCAGCTAAAAGACTCATACTACATCTTATCAATACTGTCTTCTAAAATTCAAGGAAATGAAACTTCAAGAATATTTGTTTTAAAAAGTCAATCTAAAAAAGCATTTGTCAATATAACAGAATAAAAGGTATTATTACTTCCTTCTGGGAAACAAAAGGTAGAAAATACTAAATACAGATTTTAAGTTGACATTGCGGGAGAAGGGCTGTTTTTCTCTTATGGCTCACAGGTCTAATAACAGCAGCGACCATTTACCGAGTTTTTACCAAGTGCCCGGTGTCATGTGGCGTGCTCTGTGTGCAGCAGGGCAGAATGACTGAGTGTGTGTGCCCGAGCTGAGATGCCAGACGTCTGGGATCTGTGTGATCATGACAAAACCACTGGCCTCCTTTGAAAAACAAAGGCAGTAATAGTATGATATTTCACAGGATTATTTGAGGATTATACTCATTGCATAGCATAGGTGCTCAGCATACTGCGGCAAGAAATGCTCCTTCATTAAATGCAGGTAATCAAATGATGGCTCATTTTCCACCATTTAATAGGACAGAATATGAAATATGAGAAGTGTTTTTTAACCAACATCAACCTCCCTGATCAAAACCAGGCCTCTTAAACTCCTCACCTCTGTCTGTCCCTTTATCCACGGTAGTGCACTGTGTTTACCAAAAGCACTGAGGAATTTCAAACTCTTTTTGGATTCGGGTATGGTACCAGTAGACAAGTTACATAATGTCAATTAGCACTGTTTCCCGATAAACAGCCACCGCACTTGTCAAATTCAGTGCTGACGGTGCACAGGCATTTGAGACAAGGTCCATTGTTTCAGTACTCTTTGGTTAACATTGTCAGTCAAGAGAAGGATTTAAGCATAAAGATATGCAATTGCAACTTGCACTGAAACAACAATAAAAAGCCTCAGAATAGTTCCTTGGAACTATCAAAATCTGTAGCTGATTCTTCATTTCTTTTTCTTGGTGAGGGAGATTATTTCATATTTCCACAAGAGATATGTTATTAAAGTTCATGCATGCTCTACGGTCTGGTTTTACACCTAAGGAAACTAAATCTATACTGTTTTGGACTGTTTTATTTCAAGCCAGGATCATGTCTCTGACCACCTGCTACATGGCTGGGCATGCCGTCAGTGCACAGAACACAGTAAGTAATAATCACAATAAATGTGCTAGGGAACTGGTACAGAAGTTTAGATTGATGGATCTCATTTGCTATCCTATATTATTATTCAAGTCCAATGGAAATTTCATTTATTTAACTTCAATCCTTAAAATTTTTTCTTTCCTTTTGTGATTTATATGTATTATTCAAGTTTGTTTTCCTTTTTTTAGAGTCATGTGCCTTTGAGAGGGAGTTAAAAGATTTAGCTCTGTTTGGAAGCATGCTAAGTAGGAAATCCAGTATCATTAATTTTCTTTTCAATAAAAGATGATGCTTGGAGTGGTAGACTTAAATTCCCAGTCTAACCTTACAGTGTTGGTGAGTCTTGAACGCCACTACACGGGGCAGAGTCAACACTGGGCTAGAATGAATATTTATTGGTGACAAGAATAAAAACTAAACCACTGTATGTGACTATAAACAAGGGAGAAAGAGAAATTTGAAATCAAACAAAAGAGTGCCGATGTGGTGGCTCTTGCCTGTAATCCCAGCACTCAGGAGGCAGGGGAAGTAGGATTGCTGTGAGTACGAGGCTAACTTGGGCTACACAGTGAGTTCAGGGCCAGCTTGAACTACAAAGCAAGACCCTGTCTTGAAAATAAAATAAAATTAAATTAAATTAAACAAAACAAAACAAAACAAAAGGATTTTGATTATTTCGGGTCATGTCTCTGAAAAGTGGATGGTTGTGGCCCTTTGAAAAAAATCCGTCAAGGAGGGCCGGAGAGTTAGCTCAGTGGTTCAAGCACCTGCCTAAGAAGCACAAGGTCCCTGGTTCAATCCCTGGTAACCACATACAGTACTGCGCATGGTGACTCATGGCCATTAGCAATCAGTTCTACCTACCACAGTGCTGGGCGTGGTGGCTCACGTCTGTAATCCCAGCACTTGGGAGGTAGAGGCAGGAGGATTGCTGTGAGTTCGAAGCTTGCCTGGGCTATATACTGAGTTCAGAACCAGCCTGAATTACAAAGTGAGGCCCTGTCTCCAAAAATAAAAAACAATCTGTCAAGGAAAAATAAGTAGTCCTCTCACCTCAACTACATGTTCTCAAGAAGTTTGAGGGCAGCTTGGAAAAGAACTAAGAAAAAAATCAAAGAGTTGTCTTATTAAATTTTTCTTTAAAATTTCTAATTTATCAATGCAGTTCTTTAAGAATCAGTAGAAAATGATCTTTCCCTCCCAGAGGAATATGGATGGAAAATGTACAATCTCAGAAGGTACAAGACTGTTTAAAGGCCATGTGCGCATTGAGGGACCCAGATGAAGAACCAGATGGGTCCAGGAGCAGGATTTATACTTTATCGGCTGAGGGTCAGAACGCTGTTCAAACAAAATCAGTAGCTCACCTGCAGCAGAACCGTTATGAATATAAACTACTGTTTAGGTACAGTTTCAGTAGGCTGTAAAGTCTTTCTCATCTGAATTATTCGGTATAACCACCTAGATAGCTGTGTTGACAAGGGCAGCTTGTCAACTGTGGTGCACCTTTAATGAATTTTACCGGTTTGATCTGCAAGTAAAGCCACTACACACCCAAGGAAGTTTAAGAAATATTTATATTTAGGAATTAGTTACAAAAAGTACAAAGGCAGAAAAAGTAGTTCCATTTCACCACTCAATGTGTCATCACCAGAAAACACAGCACAGGAACAGTAGTCCCGCTGGTGGACGGCAGCAGATCAGAACAGTCTCTCGTTGGGCCAGGGTGAACCTCAGCTTCTTCCCCCTCTATTTATCCTTACTCTAGACAAAAGCAGTGGCATCAGGACAAAAGGCAGATATGGTCATTGTAACGGATGTGTATGGTCACAGCTTTAACCAGAAGCCGGGGCCAGAAACATTATTTTGAGAAATTTCTAGCGTCCTTGATAATAACAAACTCTGCTTCCATCCTCCCTAGTGATCTGAAGGCTGTGTTCTTCAGGCCTGTGTTCCTGGGGAAGGGGCCGGCTTCTCCAGGAAGACGGAAGCCGATATGTCTGGTACCAAGAAGAATCTACACTAAGGTTGGTTGCCTTAAGACTCAGTTCAAGGCCTATTTTCCTACCCTGCTTAGCACAGAGGTTTTTCTGTAGAAAGCCTGTTAATTCTTGCTTTTACCTTTCTCCTTCAATAGCCAGGTACATAGATAGGTGACAAACAGTAACTGTTCTATGGCTTGTTGCTTAACAGTGTCTGATGTGCAGTTGGATGCACATGGTGTAAACATGTTCTGTCATGAAACAGACCTTTGAATCTAGCTAGCAGTTCCTTTCCAATGACATACCAAATTTGTGGGTTTGGAAGACGTCAAGACAGACACCTACAACACACAGTGTTTAAAGTTTTACAGATTGAGGATCTCTTCTCTGAAATGCTTGGAGCTAGAAGTGTTTGAGTTTCAGTTTTGTGGACTTAGAAAAGTAGTTCAGCGTTACATCTTTCATATAAAACCAGAAACTTTTTGAGCTTCCCTTTTCAGTGTTTTGGAACATTCAGATCTCAGCTGAGGGGTACTCAGCCTCTGGTGTGGCAGTATTCTCTAGGAGGCTATTTCAGCAAGGTTCATAAGGTCCACTGTTTGCCAGTTTATACATTTCTGTGACTCTGAATTTTCTTCATATAATGCAACCAAAGCAATAGGTTGTGACAGATTGCACGCGCAGGCAGATAAAGGAATCCACCTGCCTTCCATGAAGTCAGACATTAAGGAGACTGACAAAGATGTTAAACGATGCCCATCTTCTCACTAGACTTGTTTTAGAAAATAATAGTATAAATCTGCAGTCCTTTTTTACTTTAAAAGAATTTATATATATTCAAAACTGCTAAAGAGTGAATATTAACAGATATGACACACCTAAATGAAAAACTCTTTAGAGATTTTAATAGTGTGAAAGGCCCCGGGATCCCTCGTACCGTAGTTTCGAATGCCCAAGTCCAAGACGCTTCGGGGATAAGTGGGGACAGAGGGACGCAGGCGAGGGCTGTGCGCACCGAAAAGGACACGGTGTGTGTCTGGGGGGGGGGGGGACTTGCTGCAGTCCAACCTGCGTCTTTGATCTGTTTGTGTTTGGCCCAAAACAGAGCTGTCGCGCAGCACAGTTTAGGGAAAGAGATCTGAAGAGCCAAATGGAGCTGACTGCTGAAACTAGAAAAGACACCTACCTGCAGGTTGATAAGTGAAGAACGAAACACTGAAGTTGCTGCTTTCTCTCCAACGCGAATGGAGAGGTTATGCTTTTATCTCCTTTTGCCAGTTGATAGAAGATGTAATAGTGGGACGTTGAAATATTTGTTAATAAAGTTTTTCTTGTATATGCCCGAATACCACTTCAGACAAAAAGAAAAAAAAAAGAAAAATCCTTTAAGATTTAAGATTTAAAGAGCTGGAGGAGAGCGTGTGCCCGGCGGGTCTGCCTTACAACTGAGTCTTTTTTTTACTGGCTCTACGCTGAGCACCGAGTCCCGGCTTCCTGGGGTAGAGGACAAAGAGACCGGGCTTTGCACTGAGAAAAACAAACAAACAAACAAACAAAAAACGATTCAGTGTTCTCTCTCGTGGGTGACTGCACCTCCCTGGTCTCGTCCTATCTGTGACGAGGCGGTGTTAGCGCGTGTGGCGGGGCGGAGAGCGCCCGCGGAGCTCGGGAGCAGCCGAGGTCCGGCTGAGCGCGGCCGACCCAGGGCCCGTCTCCGCTCTCCGGGAGGAGGCGGCAGGGGCGCGCAAAGTCTGAGCACAGCCGGGCAACTTAGCGAGTCTGTCTCATAGCTAAAAAATTAAGAAGGGACGGGGATGTAGCTCAGTGCAAAGGCCCTGGGATCCACCCCCAGGACCTAAAAATAAATGACAGCAGGCGGACGGCCGGCGGAGACGCGGGGAAGTCTGAGGCCACTGGACCGGGGGCGCGCCCGCAGGAGCAGGGCCGCCGGCGCCCGTCCCGCGGCAGCCGCTCATCGCGCGCTCGCGCATCGATTGGCGCTGCCTGGCGCGGCTGTCGGGCAGGCGGGCGCGGGATCGCCGAGCGCGCGATGAGCAAGCGGCGCGTCCGTCCGGCGGGCGGCGGAGGTCCGCGCGGCGCTGTCCGAGCCCGGCCGAGCCCCGTTCGCCCTCGCCGCGCCCCGCGCTCCCGCCCTCGCCCCCGGAGGCGGCCGCGTGGGTCTCGCGCTCCGGCGGGTGCGGGCGCGCGCTGAGGCGGCGGCGGGCGCGCGCGGCAGCCGGGCCGGCGGCGGCGTGTGCCGCCTGCTCCGCCTGCGCCTCGTCTCTTCGGCGCCTCCTCAGTCCCCGCCGCGCCATGGCCCGGCGGCCCGTCTCACGACGGAGCCCCGCGCGGCCGTGGCTGTGGCTGCTGCTGGCCGGGCTGAGCGGTGAGTGTCCCCGTCCCGCCCCCGGCCCCGCGCGGGGACAAAGCGGCCGCCGGGACAAAGGCCCCGAGGGCGGGAGGGTCTCGGGCGGGCCGCATCCCCTCGCGCCGGGCCCTCGCCGTCACGCGGCCCGCGGGTCGGGACGTCCCTTCCGGGCACCGGGCCCCCGGCCAGGCCGGCGCCCGCGGTGCCGCGGACCCCGCGAACAGCGCTCCCTCGCGGGGTCCGGCCCCGGCTCCGGCTCCCGGGTGCAGCGCGAAGTTGCCTGCGGGGTGGAGTGCCCGCCGCTGAAGTCTGAGCCCTTGGCGCGGACGCGAGCCCACCGGGGAGTGTGGGGGGCGCCTCCGCCGACGAGTACCCGGGGCAGCGTCTCTCCCGGGAGATGTCACCGTAACTGAACCTGAGAAGCGCGGTTAGCTAGACTGGGCGCCCCGCAGCCCGGAAAGCGTCCGCCGGTGCGTTCCCGGGTGCTGTGCCCGGACCCGGGATGCATCGGCTTCGTCTGGGAAGGAGCGTGGCCTGTCCGCTTGGGGTGAAGTGGAGTAGTCGCCGGTGCCGTCCTTGTGTGGAACCGGAGACCTCGACGCCTGACTTCAGATTGTCAGTCGCGTCAAGTGGCAGCGATCCTGCTTGCCTGAGGACTTGTGGGTTTGGGTCGGCACCAGAGATCGATAAGCTATTATGTCGCTTCTCCCTGCCTGTGAAGGTGGGTATGGCTGCCCGGGCTGGTGTGATGGACTCCGAGAGAAGGGAGAAGAGAAAGGGAGAGGAATCTTTCTTCCAGGGTGGTTAGGAACATCCTGTGCTGTGACTGGAATTGCGTTTCTGTGATGTCTGATCAAACTAGATAAGTGGCTCTTCTTTTAATAAAACTGATGTCGTTAGTTTTTGAACTAAAAGTCTTTTGCTTCTAGGGATAAGATGCCGTGGACCTCACAGTTTGGTGCTTTTTGCGTTGTACTTGTACACAAAGTGATGTCTGTTAGGTTCTTCTCAAACGTTTCTCTTTTGAGAATTTGTTTTCAATGTGGACTTGTTAGCATTCAAAGACTACAATCTCTGTTTCCAACAGGATGGGACCAGATGATAAAACTACCAGGTGATTAGGCCAAAGGTCTCAAGCAAAGCGAGTTTCAGAGTAGTCACGAAAAAGTAAGGAGTGACCCGTGATGAACACGAGCTCTGTCAGCAGAGATGAAAGGGGCCCTTAGCACTGCAGCTGAAGGTGCTCTTGACCCTGTGCTTGTGCGTGTGTTAGCATTTGTATCAGTGAAAAAAGCAATAATAATGGTAGGAGATGTATAAGTGGGCTTTAAGTGACTGAAGTAGGAAGTAGTCGTTATGTAGTGTGGTTGCAACCTGACCAAGCCATCCCCTGAGCCATTTAGGGCAAATACTAGTTGTGATTTATGGAACAGTCAAAAAGTTTTGTTTGGAACAACTTCAAATATAATTAAAAAGCTCTGTTAAAACAATGGAATACTCAAGATAATCAATACAGACTCAGTAGCCAATATTAAGAGAATTCCAGTACTGTTTTTTCTACACAGTGACTCTTACCTATTATGTGCAGCATTCAGTTTTTCCAAGTTGTGCCTTGAATCTTTGAAGCGTTTCATATACTTTAAAAAACTCCTTTGGGGTTTATAATCCCCATGTGACCAATTTTTACAGGACTACCATTAGTAGAACTCCAAGTTACCTTTCTGGATGCTGAAATCTTGTTTGGCATCCTAAATTGCATGAAATCACACGATTTAAATTTTATAATGGCCTACAGTTACTTCTAGAAGTAATTGTTCAGGAACCAGTGATTCTCTCAGGAGCTGCTATGTTTTAAGCTAAAAGCAGGGAAGAGGAAAGATGGACTTCTGCCTTCCTGAAAGTGTCAAGGGTTGAAAGAAGCACAGCGGTTCTATGAGCTTCTATCTGGGACTTACTGTGATGGAGAAAGTGCCTCAGTTTCCCAAGTAGAGATATCTGTGCTTTACAAATATATGGGCATTTTCAGAATCTCTCTCTCTCCTTAGTCTTGCTTACTTCTCAGAGGCCAGTTTTAATTCTGACATTTCCATTGTTTTATCCTTAAGTTTTCTTTTTGTTTCCCAAGCAGGTGTTCCCTGACTTTCACTCAAACCTGATTTTGACATACATTTGACGTTGCTGTGGCATATTCACATTGAAAAAAAATAGTTTGTGAAATAATACGTTTCCTACCATTGGTATACTCTGTTACTCTCTGTTCTGCCTGTTCCTCCCTCCTGCTCACCCTTTCTTCTTTGCTGTGAAGACTCACTAGTTTTGGACCCATTAGCAGATTATGACCCTTAGTCTGATAAACACTGCCCCAGATGAAACCTTAAAGTGTAACTCAGACAAATAGCCTTAAAGAGCTGCCGCAGGTCATTGTGCGATTGCTTGTTGCCAGAGCATTCCATAGCACAAGAACTCTTCCTGACATGTTCAGGAAGACCTGTAGTAAAATTTCATTTCCAAACTGTTTTTCAGCTTTTTACAGCCACAAGTCTTTATGGTGCATAGACTAGTCTAAATGTTGTGGTAGCACATAATATTCTTTGTACTCTTGCATTTTAGGGTTAATAGATGAAAGTTTTACCATAGATTTTTTTTTTTTTTTTTTGAGACAGGGTCTTGCTTTGTAATTCAGGCTGGCTCTGAGCTCACTATGTAGTCCAGGCAAACCTTGAACTCAGCAATCCTCCTGTCTCTGCCTCCCGAGTGCTGGGATTACAGGCGTGAGCCACCACACCTGGTACTGTGGTATGTAGTATTGATTGCTGGTGGGCGTGAGTCTCCACGCCCAGCATTGTATGTGGTTACTGGGGATTGAACTCAGGACCTTGCACTTGCAAGGCAGGCGCCGGAACCACTGAGCTAACCCTCCGGCCCTTTTACCATGGATTTTATAGGTTGTTCAGCAGTATTTCAAATATTGTCCAATTTAAAAATACACTAGAAACTCTAGTTTTAGAAAAGTTGTAGAAATTCTGGGCATGGTGGCTCATGCCTATAATCCCAGCACTCAGGTGGCAGAGGCAGGAGAATTGCCTAGACTTCCAGGCCAGTTTGGGCAACATAATGAGTTCAGGGCCAACCTGAACTACAGAGCCAGACCCCATCTCAAAAAAACTTAAAAAAAAAAAGTTGTAGAAATAACTGGAACATAAGAAAAAAAAAACTAAGCTGGACACTAATCAAGCTTGATTACATAAAATATGTTGAATAAACCTGAATAGGTTGCATAACATAAGGTCTTCCTTGAGTTGAGAATCTAAATTCTATCCATATTCTAGGGGAGAAATGAAGGTAGACAGACGTATTCTGGTGGTTATTGGGCAGAAGGTATGGAGAACACCACTTTTAGAGGGGCAGCTATGTTTCAGAAAGAGTATGGAGATTTCAATTTTGTATGTAGTAAGTGATTTTAATATAGTGAAATCTAGAAAGTAAAGTGTTTGTTTTGTTTTGTTTTAACCAGGATCAAACTCAGGCCTTTAGGCTTGCAAGATAGGCATGGTACTACTTGAGCTAATTCCCCAGCCATAGAAAGTCAAGTCTTTAAGGAAAGTGTAAGAGGCACATTAGCATTGAAAAGTGAGCACCAGTTAAACTGTTAAGACAGTCTCTCATATAAGAAACTGAAGTTGTAAATGTGTTCTAGAACGCACAATTGATATTGTGAAATAGCAAATATTCAAAGGGAAATGGGGTTTAGGGGTAAATAATGAGGGGAAAGAAAAAAATGATGATTAAAAAAGGAAACAAAGCTTGTGTTTATAAGGGCGGGGGATTGTAAGGTGGGTAGGGGAAGAGGAAAAATGAGAATTAAGTTATGTCATATTCTGGTACAAATTCCCAATGTGGAGTATAATTCTGATGTGTATATATAATGTAGTGATAAATGAAATTTTAAAAATGTTAAGACAGTTTTTGTGAGTAGAAAATTTAAGGTTTATTGAGAAATAAAGGGAACAGCTAGAGCTTTCATGTTTCTGATCTGTTTTTTTGCTGTTGCTTTGTTGGGCTTTTTTGTTTTACTTAAATTTTATGTGATATTAAAAACAAATAATGAAAGTTCAAAAGAAGCAAATACATTAAATATAGGTAAAATCTGTACAGATATAAGCAAGAGAAAATACTTTGACTTTAAAGTTTTAGAATGAATGTTAATCTTTGCTGCAAATCTGTATAGGTTAAAAGATGTTTTAAATTTAAGAATAGAAGTTGGATTGATGATCTCTAATATCTAAGATTATCTCTCCCTTCTGTTTCTCCTCAGTCCCTACCCCTCTTTTCAGGAAAGGTAGGTAAGAGACACGTACTACTGACCCATGTTTTCCAGGATTTAGAACTAGGTCCTTTAAGTTGGAATCCATCTGTTCAGGTGCATGTCATTCTTTTTTTGGTAAGGTTTAAATGTGTATAATTTCAATACTGATCAGGGAATCAGTATTCAGTTAGCTTAGGGAATTCTTACCACCTAAGCTAGAGAAGGGAGAAAAGAAAATTAATGCTTAGTCAGCTTGTCGCATTTATTACGTTATAGGGACTGTGCTGAGTCTCCACTCACTGACAGTTTTCAGTAGTTCTCATCCAGCAACCCTGTAACGTACTGACTCCCTTCTAACAGAAAATTGAAGATCTGAGTTGTGGTTTATCTGAGATCAAAGGAGAGTCTGTGAGTTGGTACTGAAACCTAATCCTGTTTCTTCACTCGTTCATCCATGTAGCAAGTATTTCTTGAGCAGTTGCTTATGTCTGGTACTGTTTTGGATACAGAAACCTGATAGACGTTGTTTCTGCCCTCCTGGAGTTTACAGTCTAGTCGGTGAGTTGTACTAAGTTCGCCACTGAAACCAAGTGCAGAGAGAAAATTACAGAGTGGTTAGAGGAACATTTACGAGACCCAAGAGGTAGTTGTCCCTGTTAGAGGTTGGCAGGCAACTGCTTTTTTTTCTTTTTCAGTCCTGGGTTTTGAAACCAGGGAGTGCTAAGTTACATCACTACCCCTTTATTTTGTTACGAGACATAATCATGCTGAATTGCCAAGACTGGCCTTAAATGTGTGATCCTCTTGCCTCAGCCTTCCAAGTAGCTAGGATTACAAAAATGTACCACCATGCCTAGAACGTCTTTGAATCCAAGGAAATTAAATTTCTATTACTTAACCTAGAATCCAAGGAAATTAAATTTCTATTACTTAACCTAGAGAAGACTAACATGCTGCATAAGAAAGGATCTTAGGAGGGAGACGAAAGATGAGAAGGAGGTATAAGGGCTAAAATATACAAGGAGGTGTTTAAGGGGGATCCTGAGAAGGACTCAGCTGCCCGGCTGGCATTTCTATCAGTAAAACAAGTACAGAAGAAAACCTGCAGTCCTTGGTAGTCTATCCGGCAAGAAGTGAAGGATGGGACAAAGCTAGATTTTAAGTATCCTTGTTGCACAAGTTAAATGCTTTAAACTTAGGTGATCAATAAAATTGCTTAATGTCTTTGAAAGAGTCAAGGTGGTATTAGTAGATTAGGAATTTCAGGACATATTTGAAAGAATATAGGTGACCTTTTACCTTTTTTCTGGATTGTATGGCTCATTTATAGAAGCTATAACTTTAGAAGGTCCCAAGACTTAAAAGTGAATCTGTCAGAACAGTTTTCTAGTTTTCTTCTTAAATATTTGATAACTCCCTGCCCTACTCGTATCAGTGTGAAGAGGGAAATTCTTTTGTACTGATGTTCTTACCATCAAAGGAGATTAACTTGATCCTTACCTTTAATTCACTTACATTTTGGTTTTTAGAAAAATGAAAAATGGTGCTAATCTATTAGTATTAGAATTAAAGGGAGCACAATAAAATGTTTGGTGGTTGAATTTACCTTTTCAAATATCAAAAGAGGAATAAGCCTTTTATCAGACCACTTCATTAATAGTTAAAATTTTTTAGGTTTCAGGCGTCTGTTTCAGAGAAAATATAAGATGAATCTTTGTATTTGCTCCTGAAATGTAATTCAGTTTCTTCAAATTGCTATTGTCTTTTCTTATGACACTAAAACCTTTTGCCTTTAAATACAGACTATCTTTGCAAAAAATGCTCTGATTAGTAGGTGCTATGTGAAGTAGGTGTTTACCATCATCATTATTATTAGAAAGAGGAAAGCTTTGGGAGTATGTTTTGCCCAAGGCTCACATCTCTTCTGCTGCTGTCTCCGTAGAGAGGGCTTTTTCCTCCCCCTTAGTTGCTACAACAGCCCCTATCTAGACTTGGATCCGGTCTTGTTCTGGGTGCTCAGGTTAGCGGCAAGATGACTTCTCTGAATGAAGATCTGACTGGTTGTTGCTGAAGCCCCCGCCCTGTCCTGTCACCAGCGCCCTCACCTCCCTGCCCTGCTCCTCTGCTGCTCCTGCCTTCCCGCTCCTGTCCCACTCCTGGCCACGCGCACTGTCCCTTCTATCCCTCTGCCCACTTTGTCTTTATTCCGCCACTGCTGTCTTCACCATGTTGACTCTGTTTGTCCTTTAGATGCTGCCACCTTGGGAGCTTTTCTCGTCTCCTCAAAACCAGGATCTCCCATTGTACAGAGAAGCTTCAAATGCTAGTCATGCAGTTTTAAATCTCCCGTGGTCATGCTAAAGAAAAAGACAAACTGATGAAATTAATGCTTAAGTATATTTAACCCAGTATATCTAAAATGGCATTGTTTTAACATATTCAATAAAAACAGTAAACAGTGTGATCAATAAAAGTAACTGTTAATGACATATTCTGAATTGTTTCATTCTAACTCTTCAAAATCCAGTATAAATTTTAATCTACTAGCCCTTCTCAGTTAAGCTAACCATGTTTCAGATGCTCAGAAGGCACTTTGAAAACTAGCATTATTAAAGTTGAATATAATTACTTCCTGTGGCACAGAGTTGTACTCCTTCATGTGAACTCATCAAAAATAGGCACATAATTTATGTATCAAACACATGTACAGACCCTTTCGTAGCAACTGTTCCTGCTGCAGACTGAGTCAGCCCTCGTGTGCATCAACAGGACCCTAAGTGAGCTACAGTAAGTGAACATACAGGGATAGAGTCAACAGCAGTTCCCAAACAAGATTCACCATTTCAAGGGACTCCAAAGAATGTTTTTTAAGTGAGAGGGATGTATACTTTAAATAATATTAGAAGTTAAAATTGAAAAATTACTAAAATTAATCCATTTACAGTGACAATAAGAAACCCATTACATATTACCATAAACAGTATGTGAAATAAAAATGTGTAAAATGAAAATATATTTTCCAAAACAAAAAATTCTAATGCAAAGAGTGGAATTGTTTTGCACTTAGCTAAATTACAGAGATAATATGATGTATAGCCAGACAGAACAGTACTTACTGAATAAAGAAATTTGTAATGAGTAAATTACTTTTATGTTATTCTTAATAGTAAACCTTTTTGGCATTCTTGAAAATGCCATACCAAGATGGTAATGATTCATGTTAATTGCCTGGAATACATTTATTAGTGTTTTTTTAGATGTTGCACGAGATCTATAGTTAGTCTTTACTTTCTTCCACCATCCCTTTTCTTTCTTCTCTTCTGTAACTTAACCCCCCCCTCTGATTTTTATATCGGTACATTCTTTCAAATGTACCTGGAATCTTTTGTTGTGGTTGATTTCAGTGGTCAGGAACAGTATAAAAGGTTTTAGTGTCCCAGTTGTGATTATTTTGCGTTTTAAGGTTAGGAAAGGAGACTTGTATTTGGTTATGAACTGTATAGGTACTGTGATAGGAAAGGAAAAGGAGTACTTTGTGTTCATAAGAGCCAGTGAGAGAAATGTTTTTATTCCTAATGTGGTTAACTTTTATTTCACCGCGCAAGATGGTAGAGATGAGCCTGTGAAGTAGGTCCCTTTGGTCAGTAGCTCAGGACTGACGAAGCCTGTAAGCTAGCTCAGTGGGGATGGACTAGGGCCAAGAGGCGGACTCACCTCTGAAAGGTGAGTTTCAGTTGGGAAAAGATCTAGTTTCTCTCTAGCATTACAGAAGTTTCTTTGAGTATCAGATAAAATGGTTGGGTACAGATGAATATAGATAAAATTGCATAGGTTAAAACTGCCCAAGGTTCAACTCCACATTAGTTTTTCTACTGAATTAAAGGGGCTAGCCTTTTGCTTTTTTTTATTTTGTTTTTTAGTCTCTGCTCTAAGTAAGGGTTAGCTGTAGTAAGTGTTCAGTTATTAATGGTTTATTAAAAATCTACAGATTATATGCATGATGCCTCTGGAATAACTTTTTCAGTTTCTTGAATTTTGATAATTTATGTTTTCTTAAAATATTGTTATTTCATCATTTCCATATTTGTTTCAAAGTTATAAATAATATTTCTCTTAAAAATGTTTTCTATACCTATGATTATGTCACTCCGGTTTTCTTATAGCTATCTGTCTTGTTTCTGTCATTCCTTTCTGTAACAGATACGTTTCTCTGTCGTAAGTGTTCTCGGAGAATTAGGTTTGGGCTTGGTTTAACGGTGTACTGATTTCCTTGTTTCTTTCTTTTTTTAATCTTATTACTATTTTTGTTTATTTTATAGGGTTTCTATCTTTAAGGTTGCTGACCTTTTTTTAAAATTTTATTTAAAAATTATGGTGTAGCCTTGACATTTTCTCTTTTGGTGTAAAGTTCACATAGCCACCATCAGTCACATTTGGGATATGGAACTGTACTGTCAGCTCAGAAACCTCCTTTCTGCTGCTCTTGCTTTATCAGCTCACCCGCCGCCCTACCCAGAGTGATCCCTGCTGATGGCTGTGTGTTCATGACCATGACTATCTTGAGAAGGCCTTGTAAGCAGGACTGTACTGTGTACAGTTGGAGCCTAGCTGCTGCTGCTCAGCGCAGTGTCTCGGAAATGCATGCACCAGTGTTTCACAGATTTATTACTGCTGGACAGAATGCCATTGTGTGGATGTACAGACATCTTACCGGTTCATTTGCTGAAGGTCAAATCAGTGTTTTCTATTTAGAGATATTATTAACCTACTGTAAGGATTCATGCACTGGTTGTTGTGTGTGTGTAAGTTTTTACTTCATTAGGATAAATATTGAGAGCTTGCAGGGTCCTAAATTCTAAGTATGTGGAAACTTGAAGGAAATACCAAAGCGGTTGCTGGTGAGCATTCTAACCAGCAAGCTTGAGAGTGCCTGCTCTCGCTCTTACCCAGAACTCTCAGCGTTCCTGTACTTCTTATTTTTGTCATTTTAGAAGCTGTGTAATGGTGGGACTTGATTGAAATGTTTTTTAATGGCCAATGATGTTGAACATCTTTTGGCAGACTGTTTTTACCATTTGGGTGAAATATTACCCATTTTTAATTGTTTTTTGTTTGTTTTTTAGTTTTGAGAAAGCTTCTGTATTTTTCTCCCAGAATCTGTAGTCTGTCCTTTGTTCTCTAGCTAGTACAATTGGCAAAGGAAAACATTTTTCTATTTCATATTGAATTTACCAATTTTTTTTTTATAAATTATGTTTTAGTGTCATTTCTAAAAACTCTTCACCTAATTCAGGGTTGAGGCGTTCTGTTTTTTTCTGAACATGTTAATGTTTTATGTTACATATTTGTCTAAAGGTTTATGCTTTTTTTAATAAGGTGTGAGATTTGTAAAGAGGTTCCATTTTTCCATGTGAATGGCCAATTGTTTGAACATCCTGTGTTGGAAAAATTGTCCTATCTGCACGTGCACTGAGCTGCCTCTGCTCCGGTCAAGACCAAGTGGTCCTGCTGCCTGCTCTGTTTCTGGCTCTCCTGTCTGCTGTATTGTTCTGAGTGAATCTCTTTACCATCACGCAATTGCCTTGATTGCTGTAGCTTTTGAGTAAGTTTTTAAATGGGACATCGTAGTCTCTTCAATTTTGTCAAAAAAAAAATTTTTTTTTTGTTTGAGACAGGGTCTCAGGGTCTCAGTTTGTAGTTCAGGCTGGTCCAGAGCTTACTGTGTAGCCTAAGCAAAACTCCAAACTCAGCAATCTCCTGCCTCTGCCTCCCGAATGCTGGAATTACAGGTTTGAGCCACCAAACCCAGCATTTGTGGTACATGGTACTGATTGCTTGTGGGTGTGGCCACCATATCTGGTATTGTATGTGGTTACTGGGGATTGAACTAGGCACCTTGTGCTTATAGGCAGGCGCTGGAACCACTGAGCTAAATCTCTGGCCCAATTTTGTCAAAATTTTTATCTGTTCTAATTCCTTTACCCTCCGATTTCCACATTTTAGAATCAGTTTGTCTTTATCTGAAAAATACACATCTAGAATCATAAATGGTATTGGGTTAAATTCATAAAACAATTTCAAATTGTTTGTGTCATCACTATTGAATTTTGTAATTCATAAGTCTGATTTCTTTCATTAGTGTTTTGTGGTTATTTTGAGTTGTAATTCACTATTTAAGTTGTTTAATTCAGTGAGTTTGTTACATTCCCAGAGTTATGCAGGTATAAATGTTACTCCCGTTTGAGTGGAAGCTACTTAAAATGATAATATTCTTACATTTTTGTTTCCAGTTCTTCACTTGTCTATATGAACTGTAACTCCTTAGTTCTAGGAGTATTTACGCAGATTTCCCCAGGAATTTCCAGGTCCTTATTTCATTTGTAAGCAAGGACAGTGTTGTTTCCATCTGTCCAAGCCATCAGGTGGGGTGGTGAGAGTGCTCATCTTGTCTCCTGTTATGGCAGAGAAGTTCTCACTTCCACTCCTGAGAACATCAGCTGTGGGGTTCATGGTGCTCTTCACTCAGTTAAGAAAGTTCCATTATACATACTGCTAATATGCTGAGAGTTTTTGTCATGAGCAGATGTTGGATTTTGAAAAAAAAAATGCTTTTTCTACATCTTACTGATACTGGTATGTGATTTTTTGCTTTGTAGACTGGTAAATTGTGTTGATTGATTTTTAAGTGTTCTCTGGATAAATCACTTGATCATTGGGATTTTTTTTAAAAAAACAGCAGTTTTATGTGGTGAACTTAAACCTTTTAGGGATGTTTTCAGTATAGTCACAGTTGCACAACCATCACCACTATGTAATTTCAGAATATTTGCATCAGCTCAGAGGGAAGCCCTGTGCCTTTTAAAGAGCTTTTATGTTTTGTTTTTTTTTGTTTGCTTTTTTACTTTTTCCTCCCTTCCCTGTAGCTCTTGGCGGCCATGAATTAACTTTGTATCACTATAGATTTGCCAGTTTTAGACATTTCAAATGGTTAAAATAATTTTGTATCTGTCTTCTTCTACTTAGCATAGTACTGTTATGATTTGTTCATGTATAACTCAGTAAATTTTTTTTACCAAATAATATTCCATTCTCTTGAGTTTACCACATTTTATTTGTTCATCAGTTGACAGATGGACTTGTACTTTTTAGCTAATACAGCTATGAATTTTGGGGTACAGTTTTATGTGTAAATGAATATTTTCAGTTCTACTGAGGAGTCAAATATCTAGCTCATAGGGTAACATAGGTGCTTTTTTGCAGAACTTCGAGCTGTTTCCAAGTTTTGGTTCCGTCTTACCTTCCCTTTGGTAGTGTGTGAGAGTTCCAGTCTCTCCACATCTCTACTAAGGCTTTGTTGTCTTTTGATCATAAGTGTCCTAGGGCAGTGATGTGTCATGTGGTTTTTATTAGTATTTCCCTGATAAATAATGCTGAGATTTTTTCCATGTGTTTGTTGGGCTTTTTTATATGAACTGGAGAAATGTCTATTTAAATCCTTTGCCCATTTCTTAATTGATTAAAAAAGTTCAAATTATAAGAGTCAGTGATTTGGAAATAATTTTCATATCTGTAGTTTGTCTTTTCATTTTCCTATATGCCTGTTCTTCAACACACAAGTATTTTTTGATTTTTCAGCCAGTTACAGCTTATCTGTTCTCTTTTGTTGCTTGTGCCATACCTAAGAATTAAGTTCCTAATCCAAGGTCAAGAAGATTTGCACCTGTGTTTTCTTTCTAAGCCTTCTATAGTTTAGCCCTTAGCAGTAGGTATTTTGACCTGGGTTGTTTTGGTTTTTCCTTTCAGTGTGGACCAGTTCATTCTTTTGCATCTGGGTTCTATTGTCTCAGCATTATTTATTGAAACACAGTTCTTTCCCTGCTTTTGACACCCTTGTCCAAAAATAAATAAATAAATAAAATCAAGCAACTGTAATTCTGTATTACCTCCCAGCTCTTGGTTTTGTTCCATTTACCCAAATATCTATAGACATCTGTCTGCATGTCCTGATGTTAGCATGTCCATAGTCCATGTGTCCACAGTCTTCTCATTACTACAGCTTTGCACATTTGAAATCAAGAAATGTGGGTCCTAAGTTTGTAGTAGCTAAATCTTGGGAACAGCCCAAATGCCATCAGTTATGATAGGCTAAGATGTGTTTTTAAAAATAAAATGGAGTACTCTTCAGCCATAAAGAAAGATAAACTAGAGACATATATAGCTAAATGGATGCACCTTGAGACCATACTCTGGTGAAATAAATAGGACAGTGCTTTGGTACAACCGATTAGGAACCCCTATATTGGTTATTTTCTTGTTTTCCCTTTTGGTAAAGGATGGTATATCTGGATTATTATCCAGAGCACTTTAAAAAATCGTGCCTTGATCACCAGTTTTGGAAGGTGAAATAGTTGTAATGCAGTCTAATATTTGACACACTTTCACATATGAAATAGCAGGCGACAAGGAGAGACTGATGAGTGAACTTGGTGTAATGTAACAAACAGCAGTTCCTATGAGCCAACAGGTGTTGAATCACGTGACTGCGTGTCTTTCTGATGGTGTATATGTTTCTGATTATGTGTATATGTCTTTGTTCATTTGGTCCGCCATAAAAAAATACAGTACTGTAAACAAATTTATTTTTCACAGTTCTGGAGACTGAGAAGTTCAAGATCAGGGTATTAGCAGATTAGTGTCTAATGAGCACTTGCTTTCTGATTTATATTCAGTGCTTTTCAGCTGTGTGGTCACATAGTGGGAATGAGTAAGTGGCCCTCTAAAGTCTGGTTTATAAGGCCACTGTTCCTGTTGCTTATAATTATTAGATCTTGAGGTCCAAAGCCTCACCTTCTAGTGCTATACCTGGGGTTAGAATTTCAGTATATGAATTTAGGGGGACACAGCACTCAAACTGTATACACACAACCCGTTTGCTTGTCGTAACAGACCTGTCCACCTACAAATAATACTGTTATTATTTCAAGTTTACAGATAAGAAAACTGTGACACAGCAAATTAGCTTAGTCCAGGTCATATTACTAGTAAATGAGAGTGCTATGGAAGCCTTACCTTCCAGAATCCATGTTTCTAACCATTAGGCTGTACTGCTTCTTTGTAGCTTAGTTAGAACCCTTCCTAATCTCATTGCAGCTGTGCAAGCAAGCCAATTGCTCCTGCATTTATTCTCTTTAGTTTGTTACTAGAGCTCATTTGCTTGTGGTGCTGCTAGAGATAGATGAGCCTGAGATGCTAGATTATTAATGTTTCTGAATTAATTCTTATTTGTTATTAATTGAGATTTCTAAATGAAAAGATGCTAGGTTATTGGATTTTACACTACCTACCCTCAAGGTTTGTTGTAAGGTTATTAAATAACTTATGCAAATACTTCCTACACCAAATTGTAATTTTCTTTTTTCCTCAAATGGACAAAAAATTTATAGCAACAGTAGTTGGAAGGCTAATAAAATTATAAACAAAGATTAACTTCAAAAGCAGTCAGAAATGCAGATAAATGCTACTTACCAATTTAGTGTAAAACAAATGTTCAAAAGGATCAATAAGGACAATAAAACTGTCTAGAACACAAAGAAATGACTATGAATACATGACTCGTGGAAATGGCAGTATTTTGGCTCACGAGTTTTGTGCTTTGTTTTTGTTATTGTATTATTTGACATTTCTTGAACGTTTTCCGTATCACCGTCCATCATCTGTCTCTATAATGTTGAACATTAGATCATTTATAGTTATATTCACATTTATAAGTAATGCTGTAATTAACAAGCTTTTACTAATTTTTGTCTGAAATGGTTTAGTTTCCTGTTATTGAGTCATCAAAGTAGGTTACTACCATACTGTTACCGCTTGTGTCTAGAGGCCCCCCCTAAAGCCCCATGCAGTCATAGGTAGGCCTTTTTCAGAGGTGGCTGGATCTAAAGCATGTGATGCTAGGATCAGTTCACCGTGCAGTGTTAAGATCAAGAGCTCTAGGATTAAGGGCGTGCTTCCCACCATAAGTAGCCTGGGTAAGATACAAGGGTAGAAAGAGAGCTGTGCTTGGCCCTTGTCAACCCTTCTGCCTCTGTGATATCTATAATGCCACCTTTCCTTGGAGACTTCCCTTTATGCACTGAAACTTCCACACACTATGAGCTAACCTTTTCCTCATTAACTTCTAGTGTCGAGGATTTTGTCTCATCAACCAGAGAAAAGTAACTATGACAGATACCAATGGTAGGAGTGTACCTAATTTTTGTTGCTTACCATGTACTAATTATTGCTTGAAATACTGTCTGTATATTCATTTAATCCTTGTTTAACAAAACCTATGAGATTCCCTGATTTTATCTCTGTTTTTCAGGAAAATAAGCTGCAGAAGAATTAAGTATTTTTTGCTTATTCAGGACCAGGATTTGTTTTCTAGTAAGATTTTATTACTTTAAAACTTTGGCCAGAGAATTGAAGATTACATATTTTCTATGCCCTCCTCAGTGAAATGTTACAACAGTAACATGGTAACAGTGAGCACAAAGAGAACTGTAGCTGTGGTCCCTGAATACCATTTCTTATGGAGGGGAACCCAGGGTGTTTGGATAAATGACTGATTCCAGTCTGGAGTAGCAAAAACAAAAGAGGAGCCTGGCATGTTTTATTGTTTCAGAAAGCACGGAAGCCTCCAGTACCTAGTTGTTCACATGCAAAGGACATAGTAAAGGGGCAGCCAGCCGGAAACAGAATACGTGGGCATCCAACAGTGATGGAGACATTGGCCGAAGTCCAGTGAGTGTGTAAGAAGTCCTGGTGATGGACTTGGGTAAGCAGCCGAGCATCACAACACCACTGCATTGCTGGTGCCGTACTAGAGCCATGTCTGAAAATAAGCAGTGATGAAGAAAGAGTCCAGGATGACCCTCCCCTCCCTACGCTTGCCCAAGGGAGGTTCCATGTGTTACTGAACCACAGCCTCTCGGCGGTGTGTGCTATCCCTGTGGCTGTGCTGCTGTGACAGCTGAGAAGTTGCAAGCAGCAGAGGCTGCCTGGCCCACAGAGCCTGAAATATTTATGTTCTCGTCCCTTACAGAAAAGGTTTGCTGGGTCTTAAGCTGGATAAATAAAGTTAAGGGATGTCAAGAGGGCAGCTTTTGCAGGACAGCCAGTCCAGCTTCTGTAACACATCACTGGCATAGAATGAGAGAGGGTCACCGACACAGCCATCTGAAGGTGTGACATTGAACCTTGGGGCCTGCTTCAGTACGAAGACTGGAAACAGATATTTATGGAACATTCAAGAAAATCTGCTTATCAGCTTATCGCCTGACTGTATGAAGTGATGTCAGAATTATTGACATTCTGAATAAGTAAAGATGTATATTTAGGTAAATAGAGCTGAAATGAGCCCTGGTATCACTTTAACATACTTCACAAATAGCAGATAAGTTACAAAGGCAGGAATCAAACTCAAGACTTACTCAGGACTCAGCACTTTGCAGGGCAACATCATGCCATCAGTCTTTAGTAGAGTCCAGTTTTGCCTCCAAGACAAACTGATTTTACCATGCCTACCTGCACTGGCATGTCTTATTTGTTTTAATATTTATTGGTGCATTACATATACACATCAGGATTACACACAAAATTGAGAATTTGTACTAGTATATGACACAATTTAATTCTCATTTTTCCCGTTCCTCCATCCACCCAACAGCCCCCTGCCCCTATATACATAGCTTTGTTTCCCTTCTTTTTATTCCCATTATATTTTTTTCTTCCCCTTGTTACTTACTGCTATACCCCATTTCCCTTTGAATATTTTGTTTCACAATATCTGTCATATATTCTGGAGCTCTGTCACGCCCTCATCCCTCTGGATCCTGTCAGTGTGAGCCACTAGTTCCCCTGTTCACTGTTTCTAGACATCAGTAACAGCCCATCTATCCAGGACAGGGACAAATCTACACCTTCTGCTTTTAGCAGAAATTTGATTTTGATGCTCAATAGTTGTTAGGTTTATCCCTGTCTGGTTAATTGCTGTGTCTCGGCTTCTTGGGCCTTAAAATGGGAATATCAGGTACTGCTGGGACCTGATTTTAAAATGAAAGGCTATAGATGAGTAAAGTGTTGTAAGTAGTAAAGTATTAAAGTAAGATCTGGCTTTATTTTGGAAAGTACAGTGAGGGAATTAAATGAATGGTCTTCGTACTAATGCAGTTATATGTGTGGGGTAGTGGTTCTGTTTTTCAGATTTGCCATTTGAGCAAGGTACTACTGTGTATTTCTAAAGTTCATTTTCTTTATTTGTAAACTATCCAAATATCTTGTCCTAATAAGTAAATTAAAATCTGTGAAAGTACATAGCAAATACATAATGGCAAATGCTTTTCTTTTACCTGGGAAAGCACACCTGTATTAGCTATATGTTTTCAGGATGATTTTTTTTTTAAGTTGCATGAAAAAGAGTAAGCCTCGGTGTGGCTGACTCTTAGGGTCATGCCAAGCTGGCTTACCAAACTGTCCCAAGGCTTTGAGGAGCAGTGAGTACAGAGGAGCGTCGGTAGCAGTAACTGGGAAGCTAGAATTACTTAAACGTGTTGGTGGGCTGGAAGCTATTAAACACCCAGGAGTTACTGACAGTCGGAAACGGGGAGATGGGTGTTCTCGCCCCTGCCCTCACCAGCACACTGCCGAAGCCGGCGCAGGGCAGAGCTCAGGGCCTGAAGGCTGGAGCTGCTCGAGTGCTGTGCACACTCATGCACACAGTTTTGCACGTTGAAGGACAGGGACAAGTAGGGGCTCCGGAGTGGACAGCCAAATGTGGATCCTTTCCCCTGTGGTTTTCTCACTTCATTCACCCCTAAAGGAAAGCCTGTTTTTCACTTGATACTTCTCTGTTCTCTCCCTCTCTTCTTTTATCTCGTTGACAAACTATAAAGTAAATCCGTTTTACTTGTGCAAGGAATTCTTCATCCCTTATTCATAATCCCGTACTTTTCAATCATTAAGTCAACATTTATTGACATTTGACTCAGAAACTGGAAGATCATTGCTGGGGAGTAGCAAGCAAGGAGAAAAGGGTAAGGAGGAAAAAAAAGGGAGACAGTCAAATTGTACAGCAAGGGGACAGCAGTTAGATTACTGACTCCCAAGATGGCAAGGGCTCCGTAGGAGTATGCTCACAGCACTGGAGGACCCTGACTTGTCTCTCCACAGGTAGAGTTGTGTCTGCACTGGAGCCTGTTAGGAGCAGAGCTTTCCATTTGTTGGAACGTAGTGCTTGCCACAGCTTAAAGCAGGGAAGTGTATTTTGACTCAGTTTTAAAGGTTTCAGTCAGTTGGGTCCAAATCAAAAACAACATGTGAAAGAGCACAGCAGAGGAAGCTCAGTCCTGGCCACTGAGAAGCAGGGCAGGTTCAGAAGAGTGTGAAAGGCTGGCCAGGGACCAGATATGCCCAGTCATATCCCGCCTCCTCCACCATGGCCCTGGCTCCCGGTGCTGGAGTTGCTGCAGCGGGAACACACGGGTGCAGTGATCCAGCCGCCTCTCCCAAGGTCTCTGTCCAGTCAAACGGAGAGTCAGGGTTAACTGGTACAGATAGTTAATTTTTAAGTTTAATATCAGATGTGCCTTTTTTAAAAAGATGTAATAGCAGTGCACAGAATAAGAGAATTCATGGGAAGGTAGTGCAGTAGATCAGAGCTTTAAGACCAGTTTGCAAACTGATTTATTGTTTGATTCAGCAAATATTGATTGGCTTACGTGAGTCAGGCATTATTCCATACTTCTTTACTTGTAGAGTTTACAGTTAATGTCAAAAAATAAGAACAAAACGAAAGCCATATTGTGAAGTCAGGGAGCAAGAGAACTGAGTGGTAAGGTGGACATTGGATGGGCTTGCAGGTCTCCACCGGGAGAGCTGGAGGTGCAGCCACTCAGGTGAGGGGCAGAAGAGGAAGAGCAGGCTGAGGACCACCTGCACGGCACGCACTCATGGCTGCTGCTGTTACTGCTGTTCCAAACTATGGCTTCAGAGCTAGAAGAAAATCTGCTGCATTCTGGCAGGTTCATTTACCAGCCGTGTGGCCTTGAACAAGTCTCTTAATGTCTTTAGGTGGTTTCTTGAATGTGTCTGTCCGCCCAGGCCTCTGCAAGATGGCCATGAGGACAGCAGCGGTAAGGGAGAAGCACAGTGAGCACCTCCGGACGCGCACTCATGCCCAGTGACTGCTGGGAGCCAGGAAAGGTCTGAGAGGCTTGGTTAGGGGAGAAGAGAGAGCAGCTTGGAGACCCCTGGACTGGAAGACTTGAGGTAGGAGAGAAGAGTATGTCCAAGGACTCCTGAGCAGTTGGCAAGGGAGGGGTTTACTAAGAGTGCTGGAGGGGGAAGTTGCTGGGAAGCTTGAGGGGAATAATGAAGGCTGGTACGGGCGGTTTCAAGGGAATTGAAAGTACCACTGAGTATGATTTTATTAAAAGAAAGCAGCACTGAGTGGCCAGATGACTTGAAACCGTGAGTCAGTAATCACTGTTCCTCAGAGTTACACGGTTTCCTTAGCTGTCCCACACTGGAGTTAGAGTTGATGTTTCTGAGGAAAAGTTTTCTTGGTAGATTGTTGGTAACCTTTGCTGCTTAGATATCAGGGATTTGCTATGGGCAAAAGCCAGTCTGAGAAGGTTCAGGAGAAACAATAGATATAGAAGCTTCTTTAGTGAGTAGTTATTCTTTCAAACTTTGCTTAGAAATAACAAACACTGGGGGGAGGACTAAGATAGGAAAGAGGGAGGTATACTAGTAAGAAAGGACTTGTACTTTAACAGACATGAAATATCTGAGTGTTGTTTTGGGAGAAACTGTCTGGAGATGAAGCAGGAGAGGGACTAAGAAGTGATCCAGACCCACTTGGAACTAGGCACACCTGGCTGCACAGTGGAGCCACTGGTGAACTCGAGACCTGTCTTCCCTGTCGGTGGAACACCGAGTTACCGTTCATAACGTCATGCTCTGTGTTATAGAGATGGTGAGAAGAGACAGGACAAACTACTTCCTCTGTCATGAGTAATAAGGTCAGAAAAAGACAGCAGGATATTTGATACAAAAAGGACAGTACTGGATTAAGGTCAATACAAATTCAAAATCTACAAATATTGACTGGTTTTAGTTGTAGAGAGGGCAGAGGAATGGGAAAAAATGAGAATCAAGATGTGTCATGTAGGGGCTGGGGATTTAGCTCAAGTGGTAATGCACCTACCTTGGAAACACAAGGACCCAAGTTCAATCCCCAGTCCTGCAAAACAAAACAAAAAAAAGACGTGTCATGTATTGGTACAAACTCTTGATGTTGAATGTGATCACAATGTATACACGAAATGTACCGATAAAATCAATTAAAAAAACAATTAGCAGTTTCTTTAAAGTATTGTTAAAAGTATACTTAGAACTCAGTAAAGTCATATAGTCATTCCATTCCTTTCCTAAGTTATGTCACCAGCTCTTTTAAAAATGGTTCAGGCTAATTTTAGAATAAAGGAAATTATTTCCATTGCATGAACATTCACAGATACTCAGCAGTAGAAATCATAAAAAGCTCTGCAAGTTCCTTTAGGGTAGTATGCATTCACTGGATGTAATAGTTGGTGTTTGTTTAGTATTTGTACCTTGACTAGTTTGACACCATGCCCTTATTTCTGAGAAATTTCAAATACAGTATCTTACGATCATAATAATACAAGAAGTCTAAACATATTAGTCTCCAAATGTCCACTGAGAATGTGGTTTAAAATTATAATATATCTTCCCATAATGAGTACTGTTGTAACTGTTGCTTTTCTTTTAAATGGCAAGTAGATTCTGGCCAGTTCCTAAAAGTCTGTAACAGATGATCGCAATTAAAAAGCTACAGAAATAACTTCAGAAGACTAGTAATTGAATAAAGTAGGAAAATACGAACATATCTCCAGGACCCTCTTAAGCTCTTTGGCATATCGTGTTATTTTTTGTTCGGCACTATAAAGCCTTTCCTGGGAAAATGGACTGGCTTCTCCTGCTTTCAAAGGGATCTCACACACCTTGGTCCAGTTCTATCTGGTGGAACAAGTGTATGTGTCAGTTTGTTTTGCCATCCATAACAAAATTCCAGACTGGGTGGTTCAGGACTTTGCTAGGGATAAAAGCTAGCCTGAACGGGAAGTTTGCGCCTCTTGGTTCTAGAGGCAGGAAGTCCAAGCCCTGGATGCTGTCAGGATTGGCTTCTGGTAAGGACTTTCTTCCTGGCTCGAAGTGTCCTTCCTTGGCCTCCTCTCTGTGGTGTCTGGCCCTGTTCAAAGGGCAGCAGTCTTTATAGATAAGGGCGTGATCCATAGGACCTCATTTAACAGAGGGCCAAGACTTAACAGTGGTTTTGAGAAACGAGAAAGTGACTGCTCTGCACTGATTTCAGATCTGCTGACATGCAGCAGGGCGAAGTGAGCTCTGAGCCTTCGTCCTCACTGTGTAGCAGACCTTGTTAGGCTGGAGTTAAAAAGAAGAGATGGAAGGAGGGGAGGGTGAGGGGAGGTGAGAAGAACTCAGATGTGTTGTGTACACATGGGTCAGTTCCTTGCCATGACTGTAATCTCTGTGTACTGCAAACCTGTACTAATAAGACTTGTTTAAAGACTATGTAGTATTTGCCTGGCTTTGTTTTTTGCATATGTATCTTTACAAATAAAAAGTGATGGTCAGATTTGAGGTTTCTAGCAACTAAGTTTTGAGCCTCTTCTTGTGTTTTTATCTTCTCACATAATTTCTACATATTACTGTAAAATTCCTTATAATGCCATAATATAAAAATTAAATTAGAAAGTTGTGTAAAATTAATAAATTATTGGAAAGGTGTTATTGTGCATAATTTACATGTTTAAGGCAGTAGGTTAAGCTGGGGGAAATAAAATAATATGTGTGATATAAAACCTGATCTGTGTGTTTTATGATACATAAGTCATTTTCATAAATCAACAAGACAGCATTTTATGTTTCATACAACTAGTATAATATGCCTATGCCTAGAGAGGGGTTTTTCCAGTTTTTACATTGCTTGTAGTGGAGAATTTCAAATATTTGGATCAAAGTAGATGAAAGTAGATTCCAGGGTGGAGGATAATGGGCACTCCCACAGCCTGCACCTAGGCCCCGACAGACATAAAACAGCCGAACTCCTGTCATTCTTTGCTCTGTTTTCTTACTCCCCACTTCCCCCTTTTAAAACACCAGGCATCATTTGTTTCATCCATTAATATTTTGAAGAATATTTCTAAGAGACAAGGATGTTCACTTTTTAATAAATGTGTCATGTCATTATCCCAGGAATTGTTTCACCTGAGTTTAAAATTTGAAATTTATAATCATCTCGTGAAGGTCATGTTTATGAAATCAGAATCCAGTCCCCACTGTAAACAGGCAATCTTTCCCTTAAGCCTTTTTTACTCTTCTACGTTCTTTCACAATCTTTTAAAAGCTTTTTTTTTTTTTTTTTTGCTTTTTGAGACAGGGTCTTGCGTTGTAGTTCAGGCTGGCCCTGAGCTCACTATGGTGCCCAGGCAAGCCGCCGTGAACTCAGCAATCCTCTTGTCTCTGCCTCCCGAGTGCTGGGATTACAAGCGTGAGCCACCATGTCCGGCTTTGTGGTATGAGGTGTTGATTGTTGGTGGGTGTGAGTCTCCACGCCCAGCATTATATGTGGTTACCAAGGATCGAACTCAGGTCCTTGGGCTTGCGAGGCAGGTGCCGGAACCACTGAGCTAACCCTCCGGCCCTTAAAAGCTTTTCTTAAAGCTTTACCACATACATGTTGAAGAAATGCTCGTCTAGAACTTTCAGTCTGGTATTTGCTTAGTGTACTTCCACAGTGTAATTTTTAAATGTTCCTCTGCCCTCTGGCTTTCCTGTAAATTGATTGTTGGACTTAGAGCTCCATGAGTGTCTCATGTGGGAGCCTGTGGTCTCATGAGCCACTTCCAATTCACAGCTGAATTAATTGGTGTGAGGCCCCAGGAAGAGGCTCGACTCATCACTTCCACTGTGTGTGCTTATCTGCCAGGGAGCGCGGGATGCCTCCATTTTCCCTGCTGTTAGCAGCTGTTGATGGTCAGTTATGTGCCCATTAAAAGGCACAAAATGCTGACCGGAGGGGGTGGGAAGAGTCCCTTCTTCTGAGGGTGAGCCCACAAGCTTTTTGGCTGAGTTGACAATTGAGTTTTGGGATTACAAAACACTTGAAGCTAGAGTGAGAAGAGGTGGTTTTGTTATTTTAAACAGAAAATGAAAAAAACCGTGCTTTGGATGTACAACTGACTGGAGGAAATTAAAGTTGACAGGATGCAGCCCCTGAATGCCAGGATAAGGGGTGGGGCTCCCTTGGAAGGAAGATGCCGCAGGAGTGATTTGCCAATTGCCTGCCACCCAGATACCCCTCTTTCTTCCTAAAAGTGCCCTCTTACCTGCCTGTGCTGTCCCCTCACTCCTCGCCGAACATCGAGTACTTCAGTGTATTTCCTTGTCAGGGGTAGGAGGTGGCCCAGGCTGTGCTGACCAGACTTTCCACTGCAGGTGACGGCTCAGGACTTCTGCCCTTCTCTGCATGTAAGGGCCACACCTGTTCAGTGGGAAGTGAGCAGAATATGGCCACCAGAATCAAGGCAAAGGAAGCTCAACCTCTGAAATGAAGCTCAAAGTGCAGCTTGTCTATCTTTTCATTTACTGTTTTTAAAAACCAATTTTATTGAGGTTTAATTTTCACAAAGCAAATGCACCTATTTTGAGGTTGAATGTTGATGAATTTTGACAAACGTACACATCCATGTAACACACCCCGGTCAAGCCACGGGCCTTTCCATCCCGAGGAAGTTCCTGGTGCCCCTCGCAAGTCAGTCGCTCCAACCCCCACCGCAGATGATCACTGGCCTGGTTTCTCCCCCTGTAGACTTCCTGTTCCGACTCTATGTAGTTGGATGATGCAGCAGGACATCATTTGGCCTCTTTCGTTCTCTGTGTTTTTAGAATCCCTCATTTTCCTGTATTTTCTCTCACCTACTGTATGTTCATCTTGAAGATAAACTACTTTTGAAATGCTCTGTCCAGCAGGTTTTGAGAGCTGCAGTGAAAGCCTGTTGCAAAGCTTTGTCGGGCAGCTGGGAGTAGCACTACCTACAGGGATACACCTGTGTTCCTCGTGATCCTTCTTGCTCTTTCTGCTCAGAGCCGCTGGCCCTACCTTCTAGCTCGAGTGGGTTAGCCCCCAGCATCCAGTGGTAGTTTAGCTTGACCAGGAAAGTCATGCCTCACATGTGGTAGTTCAGCATCCAGCCTGACCTGATGCTGATGCAGGTTTCTGTGGTGTCTGGTTGTCTGGTTATGGAAGAAGGGTCCCCCACCTTGGCACTCTGAGCCTTCCTGCTGCTTCCACTACTGTAACATGCTGTCTCTGTCCCTAGCCTAGCAGGAGCTCCATGTTCTGCCTGGGTCCCTTCTGTGCACCAGAGTTCAGGGGATCTCCAGGCAGGGAACCAGTGCAAGTCTAGGGCCTACATCACTCACTGCCTTTCCCAGGAACCAGTCTTAAGAGACCCTTGTCCAGGGCCTGAGTCATCCTCATTCTCCACAGATCCACAGATGTTAGAATGACTAATCTTATGCATGGAATCAAGAGATTTCTCCTTAAAGAAACAGGGTGAGGCCAGAGGGTTAGCTCAGTGGTTCTGGCGCCTGCCTCGCAAGCGCAAGGTCCTGAATTTGATCCCCAGTAACCACATACAGTGCTGGGTGTGGAGAATCACTCCCACCAGCAATCAATACCACATACCTAAGTGCCAGGCATGGTGGCTCACACCTGTAATCCCAGCACTCGGGATTGCTGTGTTTGAGGCTTGCCTGGGCTCCATAGTGAGCTCAGAGCCAGCCTGAACAACAAAGCGAGACCCTGTCTCAAAAAAAAAAAAAAAAGAAGAAGAAGAAGAAGAAGAAACAGGGTGATGTTAAAGGGAAGTCCAAAGGTGAGAGACAGTTGACACTTGCTAAAAGAAATCTGTTGTCAGAAGGAAGAAGTGGAATGAAACAGTGGATGTCAAGAAATTAAGCTTTAGAAATAATTTGGAAAAGCCAGATGGTAGAAAGCTTGGCAAGCTCTGTTAGGATTTTGGGCTTTTTCTGTACGTACAGTAAAATAAGGACAATTTTTTTAGTTTAAGTATGTATATACTTCTGCCTGATAATTGCTCTGACTACAGTAGTGGAAAAGAAATGGTAGGGTGTTGAGCATGTTAATTACTTGAAGCTATCTGTTACTTTCATGTTTTTCTCCCAACTTGGGATAACTGGCAGGTGAATTTTAATTTTGAGAAGTAAGCAAGAACTGTATTCATATTTTAAGCCCTCTGTTTTTCAAGAGTAAAAAACAGCCAGGCATAGTGGTACAGAGCTGTAATTCTGGTACCTGGGAGGCTGAAACAGGAAGTTCCCATGTCTGAGTCTAGCTTGGAAGTTAGCAATTTAGCAAGGTCCTGTCTGTAAAGAAATTAACGGAGCCATGAATGTATGTAGCTCAGTGAGAAGGTCCTATGCTCAGTCCTCAGCAGTGAAAGGGAAATTAACTAAATTTCTTGTTGCTGTGAGAATTTGTATAGAACCTAAATTTTTTTAAAATCAGAAACACAAATTTCTCAATGCCATGGGAATCAGCACAGAAGCTAAATCCATTTAAAAACCAATGATCACAAATCATAATGATTGGGTTTGCAGTTTCAGTTAATGCAATTACTAGTTCTTTGAGAAAATTACCAAATAACTAGAAGCTTTTTTTTTTTTTTTCATCTGCAAAATGAGCTGTTGTTTTAAATAGTAGCTGAGGGAATGCTTGTAAGGTGCTTAGGGTTTGACTGGTGCATCCATGTCTGTTACATCTTAGGTGTATTTATTAGCTGGTCTTGAATGGTTCTTGTATAAAAAGAACAAATAAAAGAGTCAAAAGAGAAAAGCAATGGGGATACAGAAATCCTAAGTGTAGACTGTCAGGACAAGTAGAGTTCATTTAAGGCTTGTGACTCGGAGAGAGAACAGGTTTGAGCCAGGGAATCTCGCACTGGTGCTTACTGCTCAGCAGCTTCTTCCCCTGTCGCTTGGAGGAAGAAGGCAGCACCTCATAGTGGGCAAGGGTGGAAGAAGGATAAGTTTATGAGGAACTCTTTCTGTAAGTAGTAATGAAACTTTTTATTGAAAAACTGTGTAGGAGTTTTGTACTTAATCATGATTTATTTACTTGTTAGCTACTAAGGTTCAGTTACAGAAATAAATTTTATAAGACTGTATAGTTTCTCCATATGTTACTCCAGGTGAAGGTCTGTAAGAATACAGAGGCTGCAGATGTCATAGTTGTATAGGAAAGGTGGGGTACTAGTCATGGTGGTGCACACCTGTGAACCCAGCACTCAGGAGGCTGAGGCAGGAGGATTCCTGTGAATTTATGATCAGCCTGGGCTACAGAGTGAGTTTAAGGCCAGCCTAAACGATGTAGCAAACCCTTGCCTAAAAACACAGGAAGGACAGGTGGCGTAGACTATTTCTGCATGTGAGGTGTGCTTTTCCTAGGGCTGAGGGGAGTGGCTGGGGGAGACTGATCTGCTTTGGGTTCTGCTGGTAACAGGGAGGCAGCTATGTAAAGTGAGTGGCATCTTCATAGCAGTTTTTCTTCAGGATAACAGGACACCTAAATGAAGAACCCACTATTTCAAGTGATGTTTTTAGGCAGAAACACCTAACAGAGCAATGAAGTTATTTGATGTTATTGAAAGTATCATGTTTTAAAACTTCTGAATATGATTGCGTGTTAAAAATATACAGAAAATTTGCATATCTTTTATGATTTTGCAGGTTTTAAAAATCATTAATTTTCTCTGAAATAATATTTTAAAATAGCATAATGTTTATCTGGTTTCTGTTTATCCAAAATGGTTGGGAATTGACTATATATGATTCTTTTTATTTTAATTGAATTCTTTAGTGGTATATTTTATATACACATTACAATCACACTCAACATTGGAAATTTGTACCAGTATATGACATGAATCACTTCTCATTTTTACCTATTTCCCAACCCACCTTACAATCCTCCTACCCCCTATATACACATGCTTTCTTTCTTTTTCTTAAGATTATATTTTTTCTTTCCCTTATTACTTTCCCCTACCCCTTTTCCTTTGAATATTTCCTATCTCACAAAATGTGTCATATATTCTAGAACTCATTTACATCTTCAGATTCTCATACCAGAGAAAAGATACAGTATTTTACATATCTGTGACCCATTTATTTCACATATGAGTATGTCCTCAAGGTATGGCCATTTGAGTATAAGTGACTCACACTTATTTATGGGAGAGTAATACTCCATTTTATAAAAAAAAACCCCACATTTTCTTTATCCAGTCTTCAGTTAATGGTTATTTGGATTATTTCTAAGATTTAGCTATCATAACTGAGCTGCTATGAACATGGGTGCACATATGTTCCAATGATTTGAATCTTTTAATTCTTTCATGTATATTCAATTCTATTCCTTTGTCATTGCTGATGTTACTTGTTTAATTCCTTGCCTAGTGTCTGGTCAATGTTTGTTGCAAGTGTCTTTCTTCCTAATATTCGGAACCCTTAGGAGTTGTCTGTTTCCTGGGTTGTCCTCCTTGGATCTGTAATGATCCTTGATCTTTCTCAGGTCTGGCATACCATGGGAGGTATTTGAACAGAGCAATCACCTTATCTTTGTTGACATAATACAATCAGTATTGTCAACATTATCAAACATAGTACAGGAAATGAAAAGCTTTGGCAGTTGTTATTCTGAAAACTTTAATCTCATGAGTTACCTCTGTGACCATATGGCAAAATTTAGAATTAATCAGAAATGTGTTTACAACGTATAGGTCCTTAACTGTAGCAGCAGTACCCTTTGGGGATAAAAGTTCAATGGGGAGTTAGGGAGGTAGGAAGATAGAAGGAAAATGAAAGATTCGAAATAGGGTTAGCAGACTTTATAAAGATCATATAGACCTTAAGAACCTTATAGATGCCAGAGGACAACAAAGGTTAAAGGCATATGGATAAGACAGTTCTGACTGAGAACTGCAGGACCACTATAGGCTTTATACACCTTCTTATAATAATACAGAAAGAGAAATTAGGGAAGACTGAAACCCTTTTACTTCTAGGTATTGATTCTGACTAGAGAACAGGAGCAGGTGAGGGAACAAAGGAGAACAGGGAACCTAGCAGTGGACCTAGTGGCAAACCAGAAACCGTTTTCCCTCTTCTATAAAGATGAAAGCAGTTGAGAGGAGAGAAAACTGGAAAGTTGAACAGATTCAGTACCAACAGAGCAGTACCAGCAGAGTAGAGAAATTTTTAAAAGTTATATGAGAGTACAGAAAGAAAAAGTAACAACAGCATCAAAATCAGCAAAAACAACATACAAAGCTAAGAACATTAGTCACAAGGAGACATCTGTCATCCCTTGTCTGGGTTCTGAGTATAGTGCCTGGGATGAGCTCGGTGAGCCCTACAGGGTTGCATTCTGCAAGAGGCCAGGCCCTTGCGGGTGGGTCTCACTCCAGCTCACAGTGGCTGTAGTCAGCCGGATCCTCTCACTCTTCCAGTAAGTGTTCCCTTCAGTGTGGGGAACTGGGTGGAGGAGCTGACTGATGGCCTCTGTGTGGGTCCAGTACTGCAGCTGCACTCATTCAGTGTCCACAGAGAAGCAGCTGGTGTCTTTAGAGGCCCTTCCCCGTATAACACAGAGAAATGGAGATTCCCAAGGCCTTCTGGTCATAGAAGACTTGCAGGCTCAATCACTGCTCAGTGGCACACAGCTGCCTTCTTGCTGAGACTCACTGCGCTACTTCTGCCACGCCTTACTTACCCAGCCTGCCTTCCCTGGCCTCTGGTATGGTCTCGGCAGTGCCAGGAAAGTTGTAGGGCCGGGTGCCAGTTGATGGCATGGGCCTCCTTTGTTGCCCAGGTTCCCTATGACCTCTGCTGTGCCTCACTTGCCTGGTCTGTCTCCACACGCCTCTGGCATGGTCTGGGTGGCACCAGGAAGGCTGAAGGCCTGGGTGCCAGTTAGTGGTGTGGGTCTCCTTTGTTGACGAGTTTCCCGCAACCTCTACTTCACCCCATTTGCCTGGCTGTCTCCACGCACCTCTCAACTATACACTATTCTTATTTTTTGCTTTGTTATGATATGAATAAAAACTTGAACAAAATATGAACCTTTTATAACAAGTTCAATAATTGTTCAAATATAGGAGACAAATCTTTCTAATCCCTGTTACAAATTTTTCTCCAGTTTGTGCCTAAGTTCAAGTGGGTTTATTTGAATGCATATGTGTATACCTGTGTTTGACTTGCTGAAAGAAAAGCATACCTTTTGCAAACTGCACATACATAATTTTAGATCACGTTCTTTTTAATGCAATATACATACCTGCCCAAATTTAGTATGTGTAGATTCATTTTATTCAGTTCATTGAATGCTTTATTAAAAGACTATGTCATGCACTCATTCCCATGCTGGTGTAGATTTAGATTCATTCTCCTGTTGTGAAGAACCCACCTGATTTGGGGTGAATGGAGCTAAGCTGGGAAGCAGTGGCTCACACCCTGAGTAGAGGGCTGGTGTCAGTGCCCTGGCAGTCCAGTCAAGAGTCACAGATGTGAATACTGCATTCCTCAACTTTCTATTTCCTCCTGCCTGTCTTTACTCTGCTTGCTGAACTGGAAAAAGATTCAATGTATAAAATACACCTACCAGTAAACTCATAGCTTTATATGCTACCTTAAGGATATTACTACTCAGAGTTCCCACTGCTGGGACAAAATACCAACATCTGCAATTTACAGGAGGAAATGGTTGATTTGACTTATGACTTGAGAGGTTTCAGTGCATGGTGGGCTGTTCCAGGCAGGAATGGGGTGGGAAGGTGGCCATGGAGAAAGCCGCTCTTTCCTGGCGACTGGAGAGAGGAGCTGCAAAGTGTGGGTGGGAGGGACAGGCAGAGGCTGGGCCCAACCTTCCAGCAGCCTGTGCAGCTGCGAGATCGCTCCTGATGGCCCGGTCACTCTCCAGGTGACATATCAGCTGAAACAGAAACTTTAGCGTCACATGATATGTACACCTTGTTTTCATGGCTGTGCAGAGCACAGAAGTTCAGGGTGCAGGTGAAACTTTACTTTGCATCTCAAGCTATAATATGCACCCAGGTGACCAAGGATAGGAAAAGACCTTGTTCAGTTCTGATTCTGTGATCAGGGTGCATCCCACGGGTCCAGTACTGTCTTTGTGCTTATGCTGGAAGCAACTTATAATAATCTTTGGCCAACTTTGGGAGGTGTTTTCACTGAATCCTCCTACTTTTGCTGCCTATTTTTATAAGTACAGTGTGGTAAGGAGATAGATGGTGGCACTTGCTGGTAGTTTCAGTTAACAGCGCCGGGAAACAGAAATCGTGCCTTACATTGTATTAGCACACAGCACAGGGGAACATGGTTGGGTTTATTTACATTTGTGACTTACACACGCGTTTCACCTTTCTACTCTATTATTACTGAAACACAATAGTTCTCTCCATTTTGAAGGCTATAGCTATAGTTAGCTAAAAATGTGGTTTTGTTACTATAATTTTATTCTTCAGTAAAATAATGTGCTTTGCAGAGTTATAGAAGTGAATGCCTGTCCAGGGCTCTGGCCGAGCACTTCAGGGAGTGCTCAGTGGGCATGACTGCACTGTCGTCCTCGCTGCAGCCTTGTGTGTTCTTCCCGCGCTCAGCACCGGTGTGGGCAGCTCTGTGCAGGGACGCACGTGCAGGTGCCAGCAGGCAGGGAGAGCTGCGAAGGGGAAGTTCCTTGTTCACACTCCTTCCAGCCACCACCCAGAGCCCTGTTGTGCCTGTGAGTTTCTTCCAGCACACTTGGAAGAGAACTCTTGTCGGTAGTGCCTGTGTGGTGATGGTGCCAGATCCTGCTACCAGGCAACAGACACAGCTGTGGAGGTAATGGGCAATCTGTGCAGTCGAGGGAGAGAATTTACTGTAAAAAATATTTTTCATACAATGAGTACATGGGGCCGGAGATTTAGCTCAGTGTTTCCAGTGCCTGCCTAGCAAGCACAGGGTGCTAAGTTCATTCCCGAGTAACCACATACAACAGTACCGGGTGTGGTGACTCACGGCCACCAGCAGTCAGTACCACATACCACAGTGCTGTGCATGGTGGTCCACGCCTGTAATCCCAGCACTCAGGAGGCAGAGGCAGGAGGATTGCTGAGTTCCAGGCTTGCCCGGGCTACATACTGAGCTCAGGGCCAGCCTGAACTACAAAGCAAGACCCTGTCTCTAAAAAAAAAATGAAGTACATGAAGGGACACTACTCAGATTCATTTGAGGTGGTAAATTAAAAAGCCTCAGGACTTGAAATGGGATTCTCTTAGAACCTTACTTTGGTTTTCGTAGGAAGGTGTTTGGTAAGTGATCTGAATGTTTTTGCATGCCCAATTTGGAATAGAAAATAAAGGGCTCCCAAGCTAGGACGTATAACTCTGTCATTGCTCTTAGACTGTTAAAGTTTTTGGTGCAAAGAGGTTGAAGGATTGAGAAGTAATGCAAGACATTATTTTTTTTTAAGTACCAGTATGGGGGGCTCCCCAAAGTAATTATATTATTGCCCTGGCTGATTGCCCTTGCTGTAAGAAAAAGGATATTTTTTGTTTTGATTTGGTGTTTGGGGTTCCATCACCCAGAACTATAGGTTTAACCCGACCTTCGAGGGAAATGCAATGTCATAATCATCAGCCTTAAACAAATATAATCAGGATGACCCGATTTCCAGGATCCTGTCGCCTCACTATCCCTGTCAATGAGGCCAGGAGTCCTCGGGGTAAAGAGGTAACATGCTGTCACCAAAGCAGCCTCAAGGGGAAAAATAAGAGAGAAGAATTTATAAAGAGAAAGGTAAAAGCAGAGCACTAGAAACAGCAGGTTTTAAAACTAGACGTGACTTAGGAATCCAGTGATAGAAAACAGGTCAGTGACTTCTGGGTCCAAAAAGGTGAGAACAGTAAAAGAGAGATGCTATTTTAAGTGATATTTATTTCTCTTACTGATTACTAGTTAATAGTTCTTTCTGGTATTAATCACATCTGTATATTTGACCTTTATCATTACACAGCATTGTGGTTTTCAAAATGTTTCATTTCCCCCTATTACTGTTATGATTTGGGGCTTCCTAGTATTGTAAAGATCACTATAAAAATGTTAAGTTAATTTCTGAATATTAAGTGTAGTTCTGTGTAGCTGTCTTTTAAAGAAGAATCTGAAAGTTTTTGTAAGTTTTATCTTGGAAATTAGTTTATTCATTATGTTTAATTTTAGGAAGTGGCGCTCTTGCAGAACATTCTGAAAATGTGCACATTTCAGGAGTGTCAACTGGTAAGTCATTTTTTGTAATGTTTAAATTTCATGCATGACTTATGTGGTAAATATTGAAAGCTACCTGGTATCTTACAAAGTGATATTTGGCTATAAGAACTATTACTGCTTTCTGCAGCATGTAATAAGGAATGAAGTAACTGGAACACAGAGAAATTCTCATATGATAAAAATGATACTTGCATGCCCATGGATTGATTATACTTTTCCACATATTCTGCATAATTATTTTTTCATATAAACATTTAACCAAGAGAAAAGTTAAGCACAAGTTCAATTAGTATGTTTTTCCATATGAATTTATGTGAAATGGAAGTTAGTAAAATATAATTTTGAATGTTAGCAATGGGATTCAGAGCTTGGAAATTAAGCATCTTGCTTGATTTTTAGATTAGAGTACTGCTCTCCATAAAATTGTTGTACTTGAGTGTGCAATTTATTTGCTACTGAAAGCAATCCAAGAACATACTTGTGTCCTTGAAATTCAGAAACTCATTGAGGTAAATGCTTTTTTTTCATTCATCTGTGCTTTTGTGACTTAATTACTTATAGGTCCCTTTCCAGTTAAATTTTTATTCTACGTGACTTCCATCCACAACTCTTGTCACCATATTTGCTGTCAAGTAAGGTTATTGGAAGATGAAAAATACTTAGTTTTTGCATGCACTGAAATAATCCGTTACTATCAGTGACTATTAACTAAAGTTTATTAAAGTTTTATGTGATTAAAAATTGTGCCTAGTGTATTTATCATTCTGCTGATTGGATTACAGATCTTCATGTTTGATTTTTCCTCAGGCTTATTTTTTGTCTGACTTTATACTCATAGTCAATAGTTATCACACACCATGAGGGTCAGGATACCCTCATCAAGTACTTCACCAAGGCTGGTTTTTCTGAAAATAGTAACATGTGCCTCTGTAGACTGTGTTAATTCTTTCACACTTGATATTCACTTTTTGCATGTGCACACAAGAAACACATAATTATATACCTCAAGTAAAACGAAGGGTATTCTAAAGATGACCTGTGTCCTTTAACTTTGTGTTTTCAATAATGAATGAGAACAACGATTCTTTTCCCCGTTGCAACTGTGAAGTAAGATTATTAACACACACATTTTAATTTGTACAACTAAGTGGTTATTGACTAATTCATTGATTTTTGAGATTTTTGGTCTCGGGACACAAACTGTATAGGACTGTTAAGGCTGCCATGACAGGAGTGCTCAGGAGCCATGCTAATAACTGGCCTGATTTCCTCACAGTTCCAGAGACTGACGTCCCAGTGGGAGGCGCTGCAGGGAGGATGGGTCCTGCAGTGCCTGTCCAGCCCACAGGGGCCACCTCACCGGCCCCAGGACTGTTCTGTGAGCTCAGAAACAGGGGAGCAGGCTGTCTTCCTCTTATGCACACCCTGGTCTGGTCTGCTGGATGAGAACCTACTTTGATTTATGCTCAGTTACCTCCTTACTCTGCATAAAAGTTTTTTAAATTATTATTTTAAAAAAGTCTCTGTTTCCAAATGCTCACGTTGGGAGGTGTTCAGCATGCAAGTTCTACGAAGGAGTGAATTCAGTGCATATGGCAGACTTAAGGCATTAGGTGATGTAGCTCTCACTGCCTTAGATGCTGTGTTAAATCCTGAGCTGAAACCATTTACCATTAAAGTGATTGTTCATGTCAGTGTCGCCTGTATTTGTACCTTACTCTTTGCTTCATTTTCTTTTCCCCCTTTTCTGCCTTCTCTGTTTTAAATAGTGTGCATTATTCACTTTAAAAAAGAAACACAAGTTCATTGTGCAGTAGCGGTGATAAACCAGTTGCAGGTTATATGAATGACATAGTTTTATGAAAAATACATTTTGCAGTACCATACCATTCCTCTGGTATGAGAAACTAGAGGTATAAATGAGTTCTAAAATGTATGATAGGCATTGTGAAATAGGAAGAAAATGCTCAAAAGGAAAAGGGAAAAGGAAGGTTAGGGGAATGTAAAGAAAGCAAAGAAAAAAATGATAGTAAAAAAAGGAAACAAAGCTTATGTATATAGGGTGCATGGGTTATAAGGAGTGCAGGGTAATGGGAAAAAATGAGAATCAAGATGTGTCACGAACTGGTACAAACTCAATGTTGAATGTGATTATAATGTATATATAAAATATACCAATAAAATCAATTTTTTAAAAAGTATATTTTCCCAAACAAAAACAGCAATATAAGATACCATTGTTTATAATTTTATAGTTTTTACTGATTAACTTTAGAAAAGAGCTAGATTTTCACATTTTTAAATGTGTCATTTACAGCATGTATTGTACCACATGTGTAAAAACAACCCAGCTGCTGTGTAATTGGGACAGAAAAGAGTGTTGTAGTAACTTTCTCCAGGTAGTTGTGACATTCCCTCATGGTACTGTACCAAAATTCACCAAGTGGTAGTTAAAGGTTCATTGCAGTGTGGAATCAGAGCAGTGAACATTTTGTGCCCTGTTACACTAAAATCCACTTGGCCTTTCTATCTTCTTTTTGTGTATGACCTTAAAATACACACTAATCATTTGCAAAATACTGATCTGCTGCGTCAGGCAGATTAATAAGGACTGTGTGAAGAGTAGACGTTGGACAGATCAGTGCCTGCTCATATTCTAAATTTTGCATCCACTAGTGATTAGATACGCATTTATCTGTTTTCTTGAGATTAAATGATGAGCTCTTCTTGAGCACTATTATGACTTTTAAATTCCTATTTGAAAAAGCAGAAGTATAATTTTAAACTTTTGTCCCTTACTCATGAATTTCAGACATCTACTTAGAAATACGTGTTAGTTTTCTAGGGCTTTGTAACAGCACACCACAGAAAAAGCAACAGCAATGTATCTGCTTTTGATTCTGGAAGCTGGAAGTACAAGATCAAGCTATCAGAGAGGCTTTGGCGTCTTGGCCTTCTCTGTCTTGTAGCTGGCCAACTTCTTGTTACGCTGTGTTCTGGTCTGTAAGGGTGCCAGTCACGCTGGGTGAGGGCCTTCCTTCTCCTCATTTAACTTAATGCCCCCATTGAAGACCCACTCTCCAATTATAGCTGCATCACAAACCACTGGTATTAGGACTTGAACATGGGACTTTGGAGGGCGACACAGTTCAGCTAGTAACATAGTGTTCACTTTAGTTTAAGTGTATTTGGAAGCAATGAACCCGCCTCGCAGTGTGGCTCAGTGGTAGGCCACTGTCTCAGCACGCGAGGCCCCAGGCTCAATCCTCGCACTGGAAAAGCAAAAATTTTAAAAGCCTTCATTTAAAAAGTCAGTGACACCTTATTAGGAGGTTATTATGTTTTCTAATGGCTGTTGTTACAAAATCATTCTTCTGTGGAGTGAAAAGAATAATGCACAAAGTTTATTCCGGTTATACCATTTTAGAAAGTGGATGCTGTCTCGGAGGTGCTTTTGGTACAGAAATTTATTGTATTTTTCTTTGGCTGGTGCAGAGCTATAAATGTAGTGTTTAATATGGCACAAGTGGATTATCCCTTATCTGAAATGCAAGATTTTGAATGCTTTTGAACTTTGGAATATTAGCATAAACTATTAATTGAGTATCGTTGATCCAAAAATCTGAAATGCAAAATGCTTAAAATACAAAAGTTTTTGAGCGTTGCATCAACATTCAAGAACTTTTAGATTTTGGGTGTCAGTTTTTTAATTTCTGAAATGCTTCTGTTGCCTGGAGTTCAGAGTCAGGGCACCCGGGAGCAGGGTGTGGAGAGCGGGGGAGGAGGGTCTGCCTTGCCCCGAGCCGGCCGGCTGCCTACTCCTCCTCCTGGCCGCTGCGTGCCTGCCGGGGCCTGCGTCCGCATCAACGGACTTGTCTACAGTTGGCCAGCAGGTGCCTGATCTGTCCAGACCACCACACTTGGAAAGTGTGAGCATGTTGTTTTTAAATACATTGAGCCAGCGACAAAACCAGGAGTGTCGGGGAGTTGTCTCCTGTCTGCGTGACTTCCTGTTACTCCGCACCGTTAAAGCCCTTGGTCAGGACCTCGGGTCCAGAAGGCGGAGTAAGCTGTGAGTCAGATGCTCACGTCCCAGGAACCTGCTCGGTGGTGGATGAACAGTGTGCAGGCGCCTTGTGGCCTCAGGGAGCGGATTAAGCAGATAATGAATTTACAAAAAACATAGTGTCTACTGAATGATTTAACATTAATTTAGTATCTTGAGTGATTTCATTTTGTTATTTTCCTAAGAATAATACTAAGTACTTCATTTTGTTTACTCTAGCAGTTTCTGGGGACATGATTTCTGATCGATGTGGTCTGGGTTCCCATTGCTGAATTGCCTTGTTTCTGTTCTAGTCACCCTCCTCTCTTCTTCCTCCCTAAATCCTTGCCAGGAGAGAGAAGACACATTATGCTCCAGGCTGGCATGAAATCTTAGGTGGTTAAAAATGACACCGAGCGGTAATGTAATGGAAAAGAACTATTGAGTAAAGTCTTATTTTTAATATTTTTCTTTATAACTTTTATTATAAAAATAATAAGTTTATTATAACTTTTATAAGTTTATTATAAATAAGTTTATTATAACTTTTCACGGGCCAGAATTTTAAATCCTCTTCCCTGATAGGAAAATGAGAAAAGACAAGTGGTATTTTTGTAAACCCAATATATGAAAATCATGAAATTACAGAAACATCAAGGAATTTAACTGTGTATGTGAGCATAGGATGTTTATTTTAACGTTTAAAAGTAAGAATAAATTACATGTTATTTTTTAAATGTTTTAAATAGCTAAATTACTACTTATATGCTACATAGAAGGAAACATTTTAGTTCAGGTTGATTTATAACAAGAACTTTGCATACATTAATAAATATATTTAATCTTTAAAATGTATCTATTTTAAATGGAATTTACCCTGTAATCTATATTGAGTTTAATCAGTACTTGATTACACTCTTCTTACTTTGATTACTTCTAAATGACATACATTTGTTTTCACTAGTTCTGTTTATATATTATAAAAGTTTCATTAAACATTTAGAAAAACTTTTAAAAAACAAAAAGAGTAAGAAAAAAACATTAACTTTACCCTTCTACTTTAATTACCAATATCATAATTTCATTTGTCCTCAGCACACCATAAAAATAGTTGCATACTCATTTGAATTATAATTTTATCTCCTGCCCCTTCTATTCAATGTTTTCTATAGGACATTTTATTTTTATTAGTGTTTGTGTACATTATTTTAATGCCTGCATAAAATTCCCCTCAAGTTGCTATTTAATAATTAAATAGTGTTTCCAGTGAGTTTTCTGTGACCTGGATCATGCTACTGATGTATATTTAGCTTTTTTAAAATTTCTGACAATATTTTCCTAGTACAGATTTTCAGAAGTAGAATTATTGTATCAAAGGTCATAAATAATTTAATGACTCTAGAAGCCTTTTGACAGATTACTTTCAAAGAGTTGTGCCAATTTACTCAGCTGTTTGCAGTGTATGAGAGTATACATTGGATGAGATTGTTTTTCTTGTTTAATTTTTTTCCTTACCATAATTCTGTTAATGTCCCAATCTTTTATTTTCCCCACTCTGTTCAAAAAGAAAGTGTTATTCTCTTTTTGATTCATGGCCTGTGGTTGGGATAGATTTCCCTTTATGTTAGGTAAAAATCTACCCTGAAATGTAGAAATGTTTTCTGGATGTTAATAGGAGCAGATAGAGCAGTAGAAGGTTTTGTTTTTCCCATTGAGGATGAACATGTTATTCCCAATTCACTAGTCAAGCTTCTGAATATTCCTACCTTCTGTTTTTTGTTTTTTTGGTTGTTTTTTTTTTTTTTTTTTTTTTTTTTTTTTTTTTTTTTTTTTTTTTTTTTTTTTTTTTTTTTTTTTTTTTTTTTTTTTTTTTTTTTTTTTTTTTTTTTTTTTTTTTTTTTTTTTTTTTTTTTTTTTTTTTTTTTTTTTTTTTTTTTTTTTTTTTTTTTTTTTTTTTTCAGTTTTTTTGAGACAGGATCTGGCTTTGCAGTTCAGACTGGTGGCAAGCTCACCATGTAGCCCAGGCTGGCCGTGAACTCACAGTGGTCCTCCTGCCTCTGCCTCTCAAGTGCTGGGATTACAGGCATGAGCCGCCACATCCGGCATTGTGGTTTGTGGTGCCAGGAATGGAACGTGGGACCTTGCGCTTGCCAGGCAGACACTGGAACTACTAAGCTAAATCCCTGGCCCATGTTCCTACCTTCTAACCTCTGTGGTTGAATGCTCTAACTGAAGATAGCTTGATCTTGAGTCTACATTTGGACTCTTCAATCAGGCAAAGCTGGCATTTCTGAGACTTACAAAAGAATATTACTGAGGAAGTTCCTTAATCCTTGTCATAATGGAGTTAGCAGAGTACGACTTGAATTTGTTTTTAAGCATTGTTCTCTGGTCTGTGTGTGAATTTAATTCTGTCACAGCCTTTACCTTTTCTTGCTTTTGTGTATTTGCATTTTATAGTTAGAGTTTAACAACCTACCTCACTGCTGCCACACAGGCTTTTACAGCTCATTGTTTAGTTCTGGACTTCTTTGAAATACCGCGCCCCCCTCCCCCGCGTGATCATTTGCCAGGGCGCAGATGAGGCTAGTGAGCGCTGCACAGCCACTGACAGTGCGAGAGTTTGGTACGCCCCGCCCCGCCCTGCCCCGCCCTGAGTGTGTGCTGATGGCTTGTCCCCAGGACAGGAGGAGAGCACCGCGGCATTAATTTCTGGCTGCACTAATGTAGCGAGTTATAAACAGTGGGGTGCAGGATTTCTGCTTGCCGTAGTACATGCTATTTCTAGTGATTAGCAGAGAGTAGCAAGAACCCTGAGTGAAAAAGACAGCTTAATGTAGCATTTTTTTCTGCTTATACTGACAGACACTTCTCAATCTACATTAAAAACTTTCCCATCTTAGACTGTTAAATGTTGCTATTAGAGGGTTAATGATTATTTCCATGAAAAGAGAATTTCAGGCTTTTGACTTGGAGATTGAAGCCTAGAGATGGCCTCCAACATGCTAAGCAAGAGCTCTACCACTGAGGTATATCCCAGCTCTTCTGGCTTTTTAAAAGGAATAAAAGAATGAAATTCAGAGTCGTTCTAGGCACTCCTTCACATATCCAGTCTGTCTCCTTCTGACCATCCGTCTTCAGGGCCAGACTGTTGCAGCATTTCTCTTAGGAAAGCTCCCTTTAGGTCCCACATGGAGTCTAGCTGGCAGAGGGTCAGAGGATCTGACGCGGTATGGGCAGCAAAGCCAGTCATGCTGGAGAAGGAGACTTGAAGTCATGTCTTCCTGCCACACCTGACAGAGGCCACGCTAGGCTTCAGCTTCTCCGTGCTCTCCATGGTCCGCAGACTGCATTAGCTCGCTTGCTTTCTACCCTGTGTCCCGTACGGACATCTTTGAGAGACATCTTTTGTTACCACTTTCCTCCTCTTGCTGTTCCTCTTTAAAACTGTCTTCCTCAGCCTCCACTGAACCCTTTGTCCTGGTGTTAACTATTCCATGCCCTAAGCACCTTCTCCTGCACAGCTGCATGGCGCGTGCACTTCCGGGAGGCTTGTGAGTCAAGTCGGAGCAGGTGCTGTCGTAAAATCTTTCGGTCAGAAACAAGTAAATGATGCCTTAGGTCCTGCCTGCTGTCCGCGTGTGGGGTCCCAGCCGTCAGGAGACAGTCTGCAGAGACCTTAGAGCTAAGTACCCCTTCCTTGGTCAGTTACCACAGGTTTTCCTCCCACCTTAACCTAGGCCAGGAAGATGTTTTATTCAGAATAGACTATTGGAATTCTGTCCAAGCAAATCCTTCCCCCTGTCGCACAGGGGCATCCTGGAAAGAGTTAAATGGAGAAAGGTAGGGGAGTAAAAACTCACTGACAGGTAAACGGCTCAGCAGATCCTGCCGTGTTTTAACGTGGCCTCGGCTGCGGGTCTGAGCCCACCGTGTGCCTCACCGTGATGGTGTTCATGGTTCTCGAATTCGTGTACTGTAACTTGGAGCTCGCACAGAATCTCAGCCAGGCCTTGTAGGTTTTCTTGGGGGGGCAGTAGCAGGGATTGAACTTGAGCCCTTGTGCTTTCAAGGTCGACACAGTGGCGAAGAGCTGACTCCTGGCCCTGTGTAGGCTTCTGACGCTGCTCTCCCGCCCACACAGAGGCCTGACCTCACCCTGCCCTGCGCCAGTGCCTCTCACTGTCTGCGCAGCGTGTGTAGCCCTTGCGAGCTGGCAGCACTGGCTGCCCGTATGCCGGTCTTGCTCCCACCCTACGGGTGCTTTGACAACTGCCCTGTGCGTACTGGTTGCTTTCAGAGATGGTGCTTCAAAAAGTACGTTTCTTTACATGGAAGCAAAGCCTTCTTGCAAGTGTTTGAGACACTTGACTATGCCTTTGTCCTTATCATCCAAGATGAAATGGACATCTGCAACTTTCTATCCTCTGAAGAACTAGCCAGCCCAGTGGAGGTGTCCGCTGTTGTTCACACACGTTAACCAGGCGAGTGAGCAGGCTTTTACCCACAGTGCATTTTCTTAAGTGCGGCTCTGGAGAAACAGGAGTTCCTGCCTCTCCTTCCAGCTGCTGCCTCTGCTTCGCCGTGCCCTCTGCACGGGGGCTGCGGTGCTGTTGAGGGGCCCTGCCCCTGCGGCAGCCTCCCTGGCCTGACAGAGTCTCGTGAAGCCGGGCTGTTATGTTCTTCTGGATGGTTTGGAACGTGCTGCTTTTACTCTGCTGCCTCTACTTCAGTTCTGTGAAAGGCAGTCTTTGTTCTAGTCGCATAGACCCTCCCGGGTTCTGTGCTTACATAATTTTTTTGGCAAGGCTCTATTCTGTTTTCCACCACCACATATTTAACTTCATGTGACGTTAAAATAACGGTGGATATCCATTATATCATTTAGTACTGCGTTGCGTTATAGGTTGTCAGAATGATTGATGTTTTTTAGATTCAGTTAATGAACATCATTGTATCTAAAATATGTCCGTGAAAGTATAAATTTTCTTTATTTCTGTTGTGCCTTTATATTTGTTACCAAATCAGGTGGTCAGTGGACATAGGTGGCTTTTACTTCTGTTTTAGTTTTGTGATTTATTAAAATCAAAAGCACCCTAATTTTCTGTCCTTTTAGTCTCAACTGCTTTTAGTCCAGTGTCCCTTCATGTCAATTGAAAAGAAACTCAGTTTTTCAGCCATGGAACAGGAGCCTATACATTTTATTTTCTAAGTAGTTGAGTGCTAATCATGAATATTTGTGCCCACTTCTTTTTTCCCAGGCTTTATAAACTGTAACATCCGAAGTTGGAAGGCAGTTTAACAGTATCTCATTTGTCCTCATAATAGAGGTCGTTGGAACATATCTGATATTAAAAATAGGCATGATGCATTATTTTAGTTTTAAAATTAGTTCTATATTTTTCTTTGGGGTTATTGAAATACCAGGTTAGGCATGAAAAAGTTTTGAATATTTCTTAATCAGCAGTTCCATTTTCTAAACTATGCAGTGAGATCTTTGCATTTCAAAGCAGGAAACTAATATTAGAATCTTACTAAGAAATACATCAGAGAATCACTGTCTTCATTCTTCAGAGTCACTGTCTGTTCACTTTTCTTCATTGATACCATACGTGATAAAAAACAATACGTATTTAGTGTAGCTTAGCATTAACATTAGTGATGATCCTGTCTCTTAGTTTCTGTCCCACATAGGGCACCAAATCCACTGTAGACTAAGGAGGTTGGGGCTGTTAGCCCTACAGTCACTGTCTATAAAGAAGATGCCGTCCAGTAGGAAATGTGCTATCTTTTTAATGAACATTTAGAACCACATGAGGCCAAGGATTTAGTTCCAGTGGTACCATGCCTTCCTTGGAAGCACGAGGGCCAGAGTTCGATCCCTGGTACAGGAAAAAAAAAAAAAATGTGGGGTTTTCTTTCTGGAATTAATGGGAAATTTATAAAAAGTTCAGAGGTATATCACTGTCATGAAAATCCTTGAACTTTTGTTTATATCCAAGAGTAACCAAAGGAAATTAGTTTTCTTAGAAGATCTTTGTATTCTAAGAATAAATGGTTGGTACTTGTAATTAAGAGAGGTACTAAGGAAGCAAAATTAACAAGGACTTCAGTGTAGTTATCTCTGGCATAGTACCTTGGATGTGTTTCTGGAATCATCATATTTCTCAGAATCGCCCCTGAGAGGGCTTTTGTGAGAAGAAGCATCTGCACAGACACTGATCCTGCTCTACGTAGAGCAGTAACAACGCCGATCGGAGCACTGCAGTGAATGTCCACGGACACCGGCCTCCAGAACCAGGCCAGGGCGGCAGCCGTGTGTGCTGGGGATCCCTCTCCCCGGAGCGTGTGCCTCTGACAGAGCCTAATGTGCTCAGGACCGGAAGCTGAGTTCCCGTGTGTGTTTCGTGAGGAAGATGTTCGGTCGTGGGGTGGGGCAGCGTGTCCGCCCCCGCCTGCTCAGCAGCTCCCACCAGCCCTGAGTAAGGAGAGCCACGGGGCGCTGTGAAGGCGGGACAGTGCCTGCCTCTGAGGGGGAGGGAGGCGCCTCGTGTGTTCTCAGCTGCAGCACTTCCGCCTCTGGTCATTTCAGTCATGGGCATGCTGGGAGTACACACTACTTTGCATTATACTGGCAAGACTCCTCCATTTGCCAGTTACATATAAATTGATTTTTTCTGGAGAATTAACTAGAGCACAGCTAACATAATTATGCATGAGTAGTAGAGAAGGCATGGATAGAGTGGATGTAAAGAGGCCGAGCCTGCTGCACTGTGAAGTGGGAATCCGGTCAGAATCCAGAGGGTGAGGCTCAAGCCCGCCAAGTGACGCAGACTTGCTGTCTTAACACAGTGTCCCCTGAAGTCTCGAGTACGCACCCCACCGACCCTCACCTGCTGGCTTCTGTCCTCGTCAGAGGGCACAGTATCTCCTTCTTCCTCGGGCTTCTGGTGCCAGCCAGGGCTGGACAGTCACTGTCCTCTCCTGAGCCTAGACCCTGCCCGGGGACATCTCAGCTCAGCCTCTGGGCTCTGCTGTCTGCGGGTGGAGGCATATCATGTGTCATCTATCAGCTGCTGACCACAGTCGCAGCAGTGTGATAAATCCTTACAGAATAATGCCATCCTTAGATGCCCTGTTCTTTAGGTAACCTTCATATTTGTCCTTGTATTATTAATCTTCATGTTTTATCAAGCTGATCACAGTAAACCAGTTCAGTTTTTTTTCCATTTTGAGACAAGGTCTCTCTGTAGTTCAGGCTGGCCCTGAGCTCATTATGTAGCCCAGGCAAGCCTCAAACTCAGCAGTCCTCCTGCCTCTGCCTCCTGAGTGTTGGGATGACAGGCGTGAGCCACCACACCTGGCACTGTGGTATGTGGTGTTGATTGCTGGTGGGCGTGAGTCACCACACCTGGGACTGTTGTATGTGGTTACCAGGGATCGAACCAGGGACCTTGTGCTTGATAGGCAAACGCTGGAACCACTGAGCTAAATCTCCGGCTCCATTTCAGATTTTTTAAAAGATGCAAACAGCAGTAGTATAAATATAATAAACTGAGGCAAAATGAAAATGCAGTCCAGGTGAGGCCCTGAAGCTGGAGCCTTCAGAGTTGGGATGAAGAAGTCACTTCTAAGGGGCCAACATCACAAGAAGAGCAGACTTGGAAAAGCCAGGCAGAAGACTGGGGTGCAGAGTGGTCAGTAACAGACGATGAATCCCTTTCTGGTGTGGAAATTTCCACTTTCTGTCACAGTGAGGTCTTGCTTCACTTCCTCTGAGTAACCTTTTCCCTCAGCCAGGTGATGCCTAGGCCGCCAAAGGCTGAGGACCCAGAGGAAAGGGGAGGATTTGGGAAATGCGCTGTTGTGAACATCCTCCTGAGTCTGCGCTGGTGTGTCCACTGCGCATCGGGCTGTGCAGAGCAGTTGGATTGGAGATGTTCAGGCCTGTGACCATGGGGTGGTGGAAATTACAAGAGTGGGTGGGATCTGCATCTCCCGGAGGAGGCACAGGCTCGCGGGTGACACACACAGCACCGCAGCAGGATCCAGCCGGCAGGGAGCCAAGTGCTGGGGACCAGCATGGGACTGGCAGGAGGAGCCAGAGACGGTCTGGAGGAAGCCAGGGCAAGGAGCCAGGCCGCGGGGACACAGAGTCACTGCCAGCTCCAGAGTGGGCAGGCGCTCGGCCTGAGGTCTGGGGTGGCCCTGCCCTGCCAGCGGGTTTCTGTGGAGACCAGGGGAGAATCAGAAGTCTGGCCTCTGTGGGCCACACGGAAATTGTAAACTGAGGGGATGGTGAGCATACTGGTGCCTCCATAAAGAATGAAATATTTTTAATAGATATATATGTTTAACCTGATTTAAATATTATGTTCATAATACATGTATGAAAGCATTACACTGCATACAATTTATATATAATTTTTATATTTTATATATCAAATAAATCTCTTTAAAAACCCTGCAGAGCAGAATGCTGAATTTAGCCATTTTACGAATGTGGAAAACCAAACCAGTGTTTTATAAGAAATTCAGGGAGGACCAGAGATTTAGCTCAGTGGTTCCGACGCCTGCCTCGCAAGCGCAAGGTCCTGAGTTCGATCCTGGTAACCACATAGAATGCTGGGTGTGGTGACTCATGCCCACCAGCAATCAATAGCACATACCACAGTACCGGGCATGGCGGCTCACGCCTGTCATCCCAGCACTCGGGAGGCAGAGACAGGAGAATTGCTGAGTTCGCGGTGGCTTGCCTGGGCTACATAGTGAGCTCAGGGCCAGCCTGAACTACAAAGCGAGACCCTGTCTCCAAAAAAAAAAAAAAAGAAATTCAGGGAGAAACTTTGATACTGGAGTTTTGTTTCTTACTAGCAAAAGCCATTAATATTTTTAAAGACTGCTGACAAAAATACATGTAGATTTAGAAACGTAAAGCAGTGAATCTTAAGTTGCCATTCTTATTTATAATGGTGCATCTCACCCTTGGGCAGCAGTATGTAAATATTTGCATGCATTTTGTGGTGTCGCACCAGAATTTAACCTTAGTTTCTGGTATAAGAGCACCACCTATGGGTTTCTCATATAGTATTTGAGAAATTTTTCTTAAAAAGAGAACCAGTGAAGCAAGCCCCTAACCAGGCTCCTTGCGGCTTTCCCGCAGCTGGTCCGCCACTCGCGTGCAGGCTGCCCCAGGGTGCCCCCCGGGCCTGGCCGGCTTCACAGCTGCCCCGTCAGCTAGTACACATCGGAGGATTCACATGGCATTGTAATTCTAGGTTAAGTAGTATTGACTGGAAGTCATACCATGCTCTTTAATACAAATGAATTTTTAAAGAAAAATACTTGTCCATATTTCAGGGAGTATTTTCCCATACTGTATTTATTTTTGCATGTTTATTTGTAAGTTTGTACAGTTAACAATCTTTCCCAGAATACTTTAGTAAGAAAATAAAAAAGATCTTCCAAATGACTTGGGTACCTTTTTGTTAAATTATTGTCATGGTAACTCACAGCAAAGTGGAAACAAAACTGGCGACCTATTACTCAGCCCTGAAAACAGAATTTTATTTAGAAAAACAGTCTTTTTCTAAAGCATTGAGCTTGACATTTTTCCTGTAATTTTGGCTCTGGGTAGGGATTTAACCCTAGAGCCCTCAGTCGCATCTGTGCCTGGAGCTGGGAACCCAAGAGGCCCCTGTCGGGCTGAGCGTGTTGTCCGCAGCAGGCTGTACTTAAAGCCCAGCAGGAAAGTCTGCTTCAGAGAACAAGGTCTGGACTGCAGAAGTGAGGTCTGACTTTAAGCAGTACACATACTTTATTTTTGGTCACTGTGGACAAAGAAGTATGTAGAATATTTTCTAAGGTAATTAAATTGAACAGACTGTATAAGACTGTTACAAATTGTTTTTTCCAAATTACAATTATAATAAGTATATTTGACTACCTACAAATGGGCTTATTTGATTTCTAAACTGATAGCACGACTCAGAAAGCATGAGCATTTAGTCCATGTTTTGTACAAGCTACTCGGCTGACCCAACAGATACGTGTGTTAATGAGGTAATTACCATGACAGCCTTCTCTTAGCATGTGGAAGATAGGCAGTGGTACCTATTCCGAGCACTCATGGTTTTGAACTCAATATGTAGTTTTTCTTGTGATTCTGAGAGTCGCCTCCACACCTGTGGTAACTGTTTATATGTACCTGACAGCTGCTCTCCCTATTTCTAAAATGCTGTGACATTAAACAAGGAATAATTTAATTTGTTGAGATTATATTTAAAAAGAGGGTCTATGATTTTAAATTTTCATTAAAGGCTTAAGCATTCATCACACTATTGTTTATAGTCCAGTGACTTTACTTTTAAATGAGGAAGAATAAATTGAAAGATTTTCTATAGATAAAAATATTAAATATACTGTAATGAGATACAAGATAATAGAAGGAGAATGATCCAGGAAAATATTGGTATTCATTTCAGTTCTCTATATATGAAAATTTTCTCCCATGATAATCAGGTATCTAATCATATATTGATATTTTTGAGTATTCCTGTATTTCAAGGGTTTTTCAGTAAATTACGAAACATTCATGACCTTATAATGAAGTTTAGATGTATTAATGAATAAGTGGAAGGACTACTGTCCTGTGCGGTAATTTTGAATGTTCTGCTGTCATTACTTGATCATCTACTAACACCCTAGTAAAAATTACAGTTAGATTATTTAAATTGCCCTAAAAGCAAGATCACAATCACAAGGTTGTAAACACAGTAATTCAGTAAATACTGAACTTTAGGTAACTTATTATGAAGAAGTCTAAATTTAAAAGGTGTACTTAATAAAAGATAGCTGGATTGGTCAGATTCCTTGGCTAAATCCAGCAATCCTAACGATGAAACAGAGCAATTTGAAAACTTCCTTGACTACCCATACATCTACTTAATGACGATAAGGCTCTTGGTCTAAAAGGGAAGATATTAAAAGCTCACATTGAGTACAAGTTTTCTGAGGTGGTTAATGCTACATATTACTACATATGATTTTGTCTGAACTAGCTTTTTAAAGTAAATACTGATTTTCTTACTGCCGTGTTTCAAGGCTAATGATTACCTAGGGTTGCCCTGGCTGTCTTTCAGCGTGTGGAGAGACTCCAGAACAGATCCGAGCACCCAGTGGGGTAATCACAAGCCCAGGCTGGCCATCAGAATACCCTGCCAGACTCAACTGCAGCTGGCTCATAAAGGCAAACCCAGGGGAAGTCGTTACCATAAGGTAATTCTGTCATTTGTTGTATTACAATATTTATTATAAAAGGTAAATTGGACTAAATTTCTAAGTATCATCTAATACACAGTAATATAAAAAAGATTTTCAGAAGATAAAAATTGTATCTGTCAGTATCATCTTAAGAATAGTGTTTTGAATACTTCTAATGGTGGTAATACATATACAGTGAGTCAACTGTATTCTTCTAAGCTACTGTTTAATAAAATGACTCATTTGCTACGTAACTCATTAGGATCAAGAGTAAACTTAGGCAGTGAAACAAGCAGAATTTTTAATTTGCTTAGAGATCTAGCCCCTAACCTTGAGTTGAGTCCTTTATCTGAAGGTGTTACAACATAATCATAGATGCATGTCTGCAAAATAACTGCATGTAAGATTCTATCAAATATAATATAAATATCAAAGGTTAAGATTAATTCATTTTTAAAAATTAGTTAATACAGGAAAAACGGGGAATAATACTACACAGAGACTGTTTAGTAGACTAGATATTGTTTAAGGAAATTTTACCAAGGATATTGGAAAAAGATATCTACAATGAGAGAAAAAGTGTGCTGAACCAAAGAACTGCATGTGGACTGAAACCCAAGTCAGAGCAGGCCCCGTGCTAGAGACAGCACCTGCAGGAGCCTGAGGACCCTTGCCGGCCTCCGGGCCTTCCACTGTCACGGGCAGGAAGCATGGCATTTCAGATTAAAAGAGACTGCAGATCATAGCTTCTCATTGTTTTACATTTTAAAAAGTACTGTGGACATAGCCCGCTTTTCCATCTTTTCCGTTTTCCCTTTTGCATTCTTTAATTGATAAGTGGAGCTACCTGTCCTACAAACAGCTTCCTTCCATCCCCTTTTGCCATGGAAGTAAGCAGGGGACAGAGGGTTTGTTTTCCTTTTTAGGGTCCTCTATCCTAACTGGTTCCTCCTAGAAGCCTGGAGCTTCTTACATGTGTAAAAAATAACATTTTATCAAATATTGAATGTTTAACATAAAACTAGAAGTTATAGAGTTTATCTTTTAACAAGTTAAATTGTAGTTTATCAGCTCAGTTACATAAAATTTGGAAGTTCTTGTCTGCCTAGAATTATAAATACCTTCCTCTTAGGCCAGAGATTTAGCTCAGTGGCTCTGGCACCTGCCTAGCAAGAGTGAGTTCCTGAGTTCAGTCCCCAGAAACCACACATCACAATGCCAGGCGTGATTGTTCATGCCTATAATCCCAGCACTTGGCAGGCAGAGCCAGGAGAATTGCTATGAGTTCGAGGCTTGCCTGGGCTACATAATGTGCTCAGGGCCAGCCTGAACTACCAAAGCAAGACCCTGTCTCAAAAAAAAAAAAAAAAAGAATACCTACCTCTTGTTTTGATCATATGTTGGAGTGAAATTAAAGGGAAAATGTACCAAACCCACATGTTGGGAACATATTGCTAAATAACTCCTGCATTAAAGAGTAAATCTCAGTAGGACTAAGTATTTTTAAGGAATCATAGTTAATAGTTTTTTATGTATTATAACTGTTGGAAAACATTAGAAGAGTACTTACAGAAAAGTTTATAGGTTTAATGTGTGGGTTTAAATATTGATAAGATGGAAAATAAATAAGCTTAATATTTTACCTCAGGGGCCAGGGATGTAGCTCAGTGGTGTCATGCCTACCTTGCAAGCCTGGAGTACTGAGTTTGGTCCCCAGTATAACTTTTTTTTTACATTAATAGTTTGGGAAAAGAATTATAAGGTCAATTTTAAGGTAGAAAAGAAAGATGAGATCAGAAAAACAGTAATATTCAGTAAAATAAGAGCAGATTTTCTGAAAAACCAATAAGAAAACAGTTTAAGGCAAAAATAAAAAGATACAAATAAAAACAAGTACAAAATGCCTATAATTAAAAATGGAATAAAAACGTTGAGTCAAAAGAAATATTATAAGTAGGTTTATGGTAACACTGTTACATAATGAGGAGCAATGGGTCATTTTCTAGGAAATATATTTATATTTCCAAATTTCCTTCAAGAAGAAATTTTAAACTGATGAAATCAGTAACCATTTAAGAAACTGAGTCAATGGTCAATGTCCAAAAAAAACTCCAGACTTAAATACTTTTTAGGAAAGTTTGACTTACTGAATAGGCAAGGAATTTCTTAATAAAGATTGGAAAAAGCTGTAGGAAGCAAACTGCACGTCCTGCGGCACCTGGGGCTGGACAGGATCCTGCAGTGCTGGTGCCGAAAGCCCTGGCAGTGACCGCGTGGCTGAGAAATCCCGGGGCCAGAGCAGGAGGCGCAGGAGACAGAGCTCTCCCCGCTTGCAGAGCTAGGTCTGTTTCCGGAGGAAAACTGAGCAGATCAAAGTCTACAGACAGGAAAGTCTTTGGGTCATGCGAAAGTAATTTGAATGGTTTTATACGAAGGGATTTTATTCTCAAGATAGGATGAGTGACTTCTGAGAAAGTTTAAATGCTCAAAAGTCTTAGACATTTAGGAAAAGCCAGTCGAACCAAAAAACTTGGAAGAAATAGAAAATCTCAACCCTGGATCTGTACTCCTCAGATCTACATCGAACAGTATGTCAACCGGGCTTTATTATGTAAGCTGTTTTTAAAGCATTAAAAAAAATTGAAAGACTAATTCCACTTGTAAATGTATTTAAAAATCCTAAATGACATATTAACAAATCACATCCAATTGAGTATACATGTACACATATTTTTAATTACTTCTTATGGACAGTGTTCCCACCTTTATGAATCTTTTGATGGCATATTTTAGTGAACTAAAATTATTTGAAAGCATTCTCTAGCTTGAATTGGACACCCCTGCCCTAAACAAGTTATTGGTTCTGGATAAAATATATAAAAAGAACTGTGGGAAGGTGCAAAGAGTCCCTGACCACTGTCCCAAACAAGATTTTGTGCTTGAAAGTGAAACCATCTGAAGACAGATTAATTTTACCAACTTCCTGAAGAGTCTCACCTATGTGGGGAAAAAAAAAAAAAGCATGATCAGAATTCAGGGCATCATCCCAAATACTTAGCTTCTTTTTTTTTTTTTTTTTTTTTTTTGAGACAGGGTCTCGCTTTGTAGTTCAGGCTGGCTCTGAGCTCACTATGTAGCCCAGGCAAGCCTCAAACTCAGCAATCCTCCTGTCTCTGCCTCCCAAGTGCTGGGATTACAGGCGTGAGCCACCACATCCGGCACTGTGGTATGTGCTATTGATTGCCAGTGGGCATGAGTCTTCACGCCCAGCATTGTATGTGGTCACCAGGAATTAAACTCAGGACCTTGCGCTTGCAAGGCAGGCGCCGGAACCACTGAGCTAACCCTCCAGCCCCTAAATACTTAGCTTCTTAATAGGCATCTTTTCAACAACCAGGATTTCCTCTACTGCACCTTTTTGAGTGATTTCTTTCTAGCAAAACTGAAAACTTTAAAACTTTTATCTTCTGTTTCTCATGGTATATCTGGCTAAAAACACAAACAGTAATCATATCACAGCCTTGATGTAGGACTGCTTTGAAATTTTCTCCCTAACTCATCACTGCCCTTAATAGTCTCCCACAAAGCCTCGGGATATGACCAAAATGTAGCCATCTTTTCTGCTGGAACATAACACACGTGGCCTGTAGTCACACAGCCAGTGGAGTCCTTATTCCCAGCTGAAACATGCTGAGCCTGGTCTTCACAGTTGCATTTAATAGCTCTGACCAGAATCTGCCATCGAGATCAGCTCACAGCATTCTAGGGCTGCCTCTGTCCGCTGCCTCCAGACCTTTCCAAGGCTTCTGAACCACATGGTCAGGTAGTGGGAAGGCAGTGGCCCCACTTCTGGTATCAAAATCTGTTTAATCACTTTTCTTATTACTGGGACGAAATCCCAAACACAATTTAAAAGAGAAAATAACGTATTTTGTCTCACAGTTTATAGACGTGTCAGCCCATAGTCAGCTACCTCTAAGAGAGGATGGCCTGGCAGCAGGTCCAGGCCGAGGAGAGCCACTAAGCTGCGGAGGACAGGCGGCTGAGGAAAGGAGGCAGGAGGAAGTGGACACTTCCAGGCCACACCCCAGTGACCACCTCCTCCATCCGGCACACTGCACTTCCCAGCATCACACTCCGCTGTGACCTCCTCAGGAGACAAATCAGCAAAGCACAGCAGACGCCATCTGAGGTTCGAATCCTGATTGACCATCTCAGTGCAACAATTTGAAGTTTGAAACTCGCTGACTTACAGGGGCTTCATACATACCTTAGGGTTTTCCTGAAGCTCTGCAAGTGTTCTGTCTTTCAAGGAAAGGCAGTGTTCAAACCCTAAGAATATACCTGACACTTAAGACAAAGGAGGAGCTAACCATTCCAACAAAATGTTAGATTTAGGTGATCAGACCGTGATAATGTGGGACAGAACAAAAATGAACATGTATCTTCTATGTTCTAAACAAGTGGAGGTGGGAAAAAAGGGAAATATTGGGCCCTACTTGAGGACACACAAAAATAAATTTAAAGTAAATCCTAGGTTTAAATTAAAAGCTAAAACTAAGAAAAAAATGTGAATACTTTTGGGATCTTAAGACACTAAAAACATTATGCAGAAAAGAAAATAAATTAGATTTTAGCAAAAGCAAAATTTAAAACTTCTGTGATTAAAAGAGTCCATTAAGAAAATGAAAAAGCAGGGCCGGAGGGTTAGCTCAGTGGTTCCGGCGCCTGCCTCGCAAGCGTAAGGACCTGAGTTCGATCCCCGGTTACCACATATAATGCTGGGCGTGGTGGCTCACGCCTGTAATCCCAGCACTCCGGAGGCAGAGACGGGAGGATTGCTGAGTTCGCAGCGGCTTGCCTGGGCACCATAGTGAGCTCAGGGCCAGCCTGAACTACAAAGCCAAGACCCTGTCTCCAAAAAGCAAAAAAAAAAAAAAAGAAAAGAAAATGAAAAAGCAAAACAGTCTAGAAAAGTGTATTACCAATACACATATCTAACAAAAGTCTAAATCTATATTATAAGAACAATTTTTGTACCTCAAGAAAACAACTTAGTTCCTTAAAGGGGTAAAAGAGATGGACACTTCTTAGAAGACAGAGTGGCCGCTGACCCTGAAGCCCTGCACAGGGAGGCACCCAGACCCACACTGAGGCCCTGCACACCCCCTGCCGGCAGCCTGGGCAGCTGTCTGCTGCTTGTTTACAAGCCAGGTACAGGTTACCCTTGTGATTCTCTAGAGGGTGCTTAGGTCAGGGAAAAATTTAACGGGTAAAGGAAGTTCATAGGAAAAGAACAGAAATAGCCAGTAAACGTAGGAGAAGCTATTTCAGTGTTAGTAAATTAGGAAATGCAAAATGGAAAAATAATCTATTTTGCTCATATAATTAACAACATAATTTTAAAAAATAAAAATTCCATTTTGCCAGAGATGTGAAGTACATGGTAATTTGATACCTGCTTGATGGAGTTGTGAATTAGTGTAAACATTTCCTGTCAGTGTCTGTCAGATTTAAAGAGGAACTGTGTCTTGTCCTGGGAATGCTACTTCTAGAAAACTGGCCTAGAAACATTCTTGCTCGTATGTGTAAGAGAAGTACGTGTGTGTGTGTGTGTGTGTGTGTGTGTGTGTATCCTTAAAGCAGTGTTCATCGTAATGAAAATCTAAAAAATTTCCAGCCTTTATTACATTTTCTCAGGGTATTTAAAAAGTAAATATCCTGTTGTAATCATTGGATAATTATTCAAGGATTGTCACTTATTCAAAGATGAAGACAGGAAGATAAAATGAGATCTGCATTTTTTACTGAGTGATATTTTAGTTTTTCTTATTTTCATAGGCAATGGCTGATTTTGTGTGTGTCCTTATATATTTGGTTATTTTGCCCTTAGCTGTGAGCATATTTTATGAATCATATCCTGATTGTAGAATGTTCTATGTCAAAAAAAAAAGGTTTTCCAAGTAGGGATTCTTACACCAAAAATACATCTATTTTAATTTTTTTTAACTTTGTTCAAGTTTAAGCTATTTGCTGTCTAGAAAATGTAACAGATGTATAAATGTTCAGTAAACAAGCAAAGGAACCAGTCTAATTGTAAGAGAGTGCTGGCTCTGCGTGTGTCCTTCCACTCACCGGTTAGAGAACGGCCCTCTGGCTCTGACTGAGAAGTGGGTTTTCTTAAGGAAGAAGAAAAAGGTGCCGACCATCCCCTGGCCCCGGCACTGCTGGAGGCTGGTGTCGCTTATTAAGAACTCGCTCTGGAGTCCAGGAGAAGACACGGAGATTAGCATGTCATCTCTGACGACGCGGCCACACCCCTAGAAAACGCAGAAGGGCGAATTATGCGAGTGTATAATAACGTCCTTAGACCCAGTGTATCAGTAGGAAATTTTCTGACATTTCTTCTTTTAGTTTTCAGGACTTTGATATTCAGGGTTCTAGAAGATGCAGTTTGGACTGGCTGACCATAGAAACGTACAAGAACGTTGAAAGTTACAGAGCTTGCGGGTCGACGATCCCGCCTCCGTACACCTCCTCACAGGAGCGCGTGTGGATCCGGTTCCACTCGGACGACAGCGTCTCCAGGAAGGGCTTCAGGCTGGCCTACTTCTCAGGTGTGCTTTCAGAGGGAGAGGCCCCGGAGGCAAGCCCTGCTCGCCGGGCGGGTAATTCTCAGGGACGGAGAGCGGCAGAGGAAGGGCGGGGTCTCACGCAGAGTAGCCCGTCCCCCCGTGCTTACCCGCGTCCTAAGGGTCCCCAGGGTGGGTTTTTCTGGCGTGCATTATCCTTGTTTTTTCCCTTCGAGGAAAAGAGATGACTGGTTTCACCTCCAGAGTTCGTAGTCTCAGGATGCCCTGGAGGGTGCTTTTCTTAAACTGTATGCAGGAAGAGGAGGCAGATCACGTGAGCGCATAAACACACAGCACTCGCTATGTGTGCTTTTTGCTAAAAGTGTTTTAAATCATCTGAAATTAGTCTCCTTTACCTGATATCTGCTTTTTGTTTTTTGACATAGTCTTCGTAGAATTTTTTTCACTTTCACCCAGAAACACATCGTTCATAGATCAGTAGGGCCGGCCCAGCCGGCATGGCTCACTGAGCCTGCAGAAGTCTGGCTGCTGGTCTCTCCCCGCTCCGCAGGGTGGGATCCTGAGATCGCTAGGCTTCTGTGCGCACATCACTTTCATTCTCTTTCCTTCATTTGTTCATTTGATGGATAAATTTTTATCTTCAGGTTAAATGTATGCAATATTTTGCAGTTGTGTTACAGTACAGAAATTATTAAAGCCAGGTATTATATAATTATGTCAAACACAGTAGTAGTTTAAATGGGAATTTGATAAACACACTATGGATGTACATGGAGAAATACTGTGCATATATATAAGGCAGGCAGTGGAACCACTGAGCTAAGCCCTAGCCCACACCTCTCAACTTTTTATATCACCCCCCCCTTTTTGGTACTAAGGTGTGAACTTGGGACCTTGTGCTTGCAAAAGCAAGTGCCAGAACCACTGATTCAAACAGCAGCCCCCAAATGCCAGTGTGTTTGGGGGAGGGATACCAGGGATCAAACTTATGATGTTGCGCTTGCAAGGCAGGCACCGGGAACCCCTGAGGTAAATCCCTGCCCCGTGTGTGTGTGTGTGTGTGTGTGTGTGTGTGTGTGTGTGTGTGTTCTAGAATAGAGAAGAATATGGAAGCATTTAAAAAGGTAATTGGTTTGGATGAAGTGTTTTATTTAAAAATCTCTCATGGTTTAAATAATGTTGATGCATGTTTCCTAGCATTGCTCGGTGCTGTACCCTATTGGTAAATCTCATACCCTTTTGCTAAGTTCTTCAATTCAGGAGCTCTTTACAGAAACAGAGTTCCCCCATCTTGTCCCTGGTGCAAGATGTGAAGAAGTCATGGGGAAAATAGTGGGCACTTCACGCTGTGGACTGTCTAGTGCCTGTGCTAAGCTGTCCTGAGGGTTGGACCTGCTTTTTAACAGGCTTTTAAAAACCGTGAACCCTTGGGCCCAATCAGTGTATGTTAGGAAAGTGCCTCCGCATCTTTTGAAGGATGTGTTTCTCCTTCCTCTCTCTCCGTTGCCCTCTCCACACTGCCCCAGGGAAGTCGGAGGAGCCCGACTGTGCCTGCGACCAGTTCCGCTGCGCCAGCGGGAAGTGTGTCCCGGAAGCCTGGAGATGCAACGACATGGACGAGTGCGGAGACGGCTCCGACGAGGAGCTCTGTGCCCGGGCAGCGAGCCCGCCAGCGCCGGCCGCGCCTCAGCCCTGCGCCTACAGCCAGTTCCAGTGCCTGTCCCGCTTCACCAGAGTCTACACGTGCCTGCCCGAGGCTTTGAAATGTGATGGGAACATTGACTGTCTGGACCTTGGAGACGAGATCGATTGCGACGTGCCCACCTGTGGGCAGTGGCTGAAATATTTCTATGGTACTTTTAATTCCCCCAATTATCCAGACTTCTACCCTCCCGGAAGCAACTGTACCTGGTTAATAGACACTGGTGACCATCGCAAAGTCATCATACGCTTCACCGACTTCAAACTCGACGGTACTGGCTACGGGGACTACGTCAAAATATACGACGGCCTGGAGGAGAATCCGCACAAGCTGCTGCGTGTGCTGACTGCGTTCGACTCCCACGCTCCTCTTACAGTCGTCTCCTCCTCTGGACAGATAAGGGTACATTTTTGTGCAGATAAAGTAAATGCCGCCAGGGGGTTCAATGCCACGTACCAAGTCGATGGCTTCTGCCTGCCCTGGGAAATACCCTGCGGGGGTAACTGGGGCTGCTACACGGAGCAGCAGCGCTGTGACGGGTACTGGCACTGCCCAAACGGGCGGGACGAGGTCAACTGCACCATGTGCCAGAAGGAGGAGTTTCCCTGCTCCCGAAATGGCGTCTGCTACCCGCGGTCCGACCGCTGCAACTACCAGAACCACTGCCCCAACGGCTCCGATGAGAAGAACTGCTTCTTCTGCCAGCCCGGCAACTTCCACTGCAAAAACAACCGCTGCGTGTTTGAGAGCTGGGTGTGCGACTCCCAGGACGACTGCGGCGACGGCAGCGACGAGGAGGACTGCCCGGTGATCGTGCCCACCAGAGTCATCACCGCGGCCGTCATCGGCAGCCTCGTCTGCGGCCTGCTGCTCGTCATCGCGCTGGGCTGCACCTGCAAGCTGTACTCGCTGCGCATGTTCGAGCGGAGGTCAGTGCGGGGCAGAGCGCCGCGGCTCTGTGCGCGCCGCGAGTCCTTCCGCGGGGCCGGCAGTGTGTTTCGTTTTACCTTAGTTTAAAATGTACAGATCCCGTCTGTGGTTTATAATATTAGTGTGAAAACCCCAGGATTGGAGGCCAAGCTCAGCACAGGTCGCTACGCAGTGTCAGGAGGTGGGGAAGGCCAGTCTGTAGTTACCAGCTCCTGTTTTCAGGTGACCTCTTTAATAGGAATGTTGCAAGCTGCAACTTTCAGTTGTAATTTTTAACCAGTCCTATAAATAGTAATTCTACGTAAGTATTCAAAGCACTGTACGAGTGAAAAGAGCAAGGCGTACCGTCCCGGGCGCAGGGAGGAGGGCGGGGCCGGGCAGGACGGGGGATGCGGGGCGGTGACGCGGGGCGCCTGCTGCGGGCGGGCTGGGAGTGCGGAGCCGCGCGCGCCCTAGAGAAGAGGCGCCGCGGGCTCCAAGGCCTGGGAAGCCGGAGAGGGGACGTGGAGCGTCGCCGGGGAGGAACTGCGCAGTCCGCGTCCGGCCCCGAGCCCCAGGGCCGGGGCCGCGTCCGTGAGAACCGCGCCCCCACGCTGCCGCGGAGCGCCTTCGGGAGACAGCTGCCACGAGGCGCGGGGCGGGGTGGGCCGGCCTGAAGCAGCGGGCGTGGAGATGAGGGTCCTCAGCCCGAGAGCTGCGGCAGCCGGTCACAGACGGCTACGGCTGTCACTGCGCATTCCGCACGGCGCCCGCGCCGGTGTCCGCAGCATCGCTGCGTCGTTTCTCCCGCCACGCGTGAAGGGCCAGAAAGCTTTCCCCTCACCCCAGAAGGACGTCGTGAAGGGGCAGAGCCTTCCAGCTCCTCAGGAGGAGGATTCGGGGGTTATTTCACTCTTACCTCAAAGGACCCGTGTCAGACCTGGCGGGTGAGGTGTCCTCGGGACCAGCCCGAGAGTCGCCGAAGTCCACCGTCTCGTGCGCCCCTTGGCCCGAGCCTCAGAGAGCGGGCCGCTGCTGGCGCCTAAGCTCCTCGGCCAAAGCTCCTGCTCCTCCCTCACGTCCTCCGCGTGAGCACGGGGCGGAATCCAGACGGAGCTTCCGCAGGGTGCCCGGACTCGGGCGGTGCTAACAGCTGATCGTACTGTTTCGACCTGCCTTTTCTAAAGCCCTTTTTATCTTCCTCTACTCTCAAAGATCATTTGAGACCCAGTTGTCAAGAGTGGAAGCAGAGTTGTTAAGAAGAGAAGCTCCTCCCTCTTACGGACAGTTGATCGCTCAGGGCTTAATTCCACCAGTGGAAGATTTTCCAGTGTGTTCGCCTAATCAGGTAGATTGCAATTTCTTTTTTCCTTTTTTATTAGTATGTGTTTGTGGTACAAAGTGCTGCAATTCATCACAGGGAGCTGGGACATGCACGGAGCACACCTTCACCCCTTCTTTCATCTCCCTCCTGCCATGCCCACCACCCCTCGGACCCCTTCTCACCTGCAAAAGGGCAAGCTCCCTGCTTCCTGTAATCCATCTTTTATTTTGCATGTTATATTTTGGTTTCTCATTATAGGGAAAATCATGCAGTGTTTAGCTTGTGTGTCTGGTGTGTTTCACCTAAGCTGCGTCCATTGGCCTGGCGGTGGCTCACGTCTGCCCTCCCTTGTGCTGGAGCAGTAGCACGTCTTCCTCATCCATCCGTCCGCACAGAGGCTGCTTCCAGACTTAGTTGTCCTGACTCCTGCTGCCATAAAACACGGGTGTGCACGGATCACTGTACTACGATGACTTACGTCTAGCTGGGGAACAGCCAGGTTGACGGGAATTCTACTGTTAATATTTGGAGAAGTCTCCACACTGATTTCCATAGTAACCATACTTGTTTACATTCCTACCAACAGTGGAGAAGGGTTCCTTTTACCCCACAGTCTCACCACCATCGGTTATTTGATTTCTTGATGATAGCCATGTTTTCTGATATAGATGGAAGCTCAGTGTTGTTTTAATTTGTATTTTTCTAATGGCCAGAGATGTTGAACATTTTTTTCATGTACTGACCAGTTATACCTTTTTTTTTTTTTTATTTTTTATTTTTTTTATTTTTGAGACAGGGTCTTGCTTTGTAGTTCAGGCTGGCCCTGAGCTCACTATGGTGCCCAGGCAAGCTGCCGCAAACTCAGCAATCCTCCTGTCTCTGCCTCCCGAGTGCTGGGATTACAGGCGTGAGCCACCACATCCGGCATTGTGGTATGCGGTGTTGATTGTTGGTGGGCGTGTCTCCACGCCCAGCATTATATGTGGTTACCGGGGATCAAACTCAGGTCCTTGTGCTTGCGAGGCCGGCGCCGGAACCACTGAGCTAACCCTCTGGCCCAGTTATACCGTTTTTTTTTTTTGAGAAGTCCCTATTCATTTTAGTTGCCCAGTTTTTTATTAGACCTTTCATTTTGGGGGGGAGTCTGAGTTTTTAAAGTTCTTTATATATTTACATACTAGTCTTCTGAGGAATAGTTAGCAGAATTTTTTCTTGTTCTATAACTTATCTCTTCACTCTGTTGATTATTTTCCTTTGCTGTGCAAAACAAAAAAAGCTTAATTTGATATGATCCCATTTATTGATTCTTAATGTTGTTTCTTGTGTGGCTAGGGGTCTGTGCAGAAAGTCCTTATCCACTATGCTTTAATCTTCAAGAGTTTTATCCATTTTATCCTCCCATCATATTGTTCCTGTTTTAACATTTCAATTTTTGATTTTTTTTTTTAGTTTAACACATAGTGAGAGATATAGTTCTAGATATACATGTGGACAGCTGGTTTGTCCAGCACCATTTGTTAAAGAGGCTGTCTTTCTTCCAGCATGTGTTTGACCCTTTTGCCAAAGGTCATATGGCTGAATGTGTGTGGGATTGTTTCTGCACCCTCTTCTGTGTTCCACTGATCCATGTGTCTGTTTTCGTGCCAGTATCCTGCTGTTTCTTGTTCTGTTTCTAAGACGGTGTCTTACCATGTACTTCACTTCAGGCTGGCTCTGTTCTAGTCACTGAGCTCAGCTTGAGGGCCGCTGGCTCCGAACTTCAGTACCTTTCATAACCACCAGGCGGAGCTGAAGGACTAAATACTACGGGGTGGGGGTGTTGTTTGTTTTGTTTAGTTTTGTTTTTGAGACAGGGTCTTACTTTGTAGTTCAGGCTGGCCCTGAGCTCACTATGTAGCCCAGGCAAGACTTGAACTCAGCAATCCTCCTGCCTCTGTCTCCCAAGTGCTGGGATCACAGGCTTGAGCCACCATGCCTGGCCAAATACTATGTTTTTAAGCTAGTGTGGCATTTGCCTGGAAAACAGTGTCTTTCTTGCAATCAAGCAACTCAGTTATTTACATATAGCCTAATTAAAAATCAAGTTTTTCAAAGAATAATGATGTCATGATTTATTAACACTGAAGTGTAGAAAATAAAAACCCTTAAAGGGTGAAGAATCCAGATATCTACTTTGTGTAATGTTATAAACATGTCTTTCTAAAAATTTTTGTTGTTGTGGCTCACGCCTGTAATCCCAGCACTCGGGAGGCAGAAACAGGAGGATTGCTGAGTTCAGGGTTCACCTGGGCTACACAGTGAGCTCAGGGCCAGCCTGAACTACAAAGCAAGACCCTGTCTCAAAAAAAAAAAAAAAAATGTTGTTTCATAAGCTATAAAAATACATTGATTTTTTTTTCCATTGTGAAGGTCCAATTAAATCCTTAAGATTCATTCATTTAGCAACTCTGAAATATAATTCTAACATGCTTAGGAAAGTTTCAGCTTTGTAAATCAAGTCTTACTTTACAAAAAGAAAGGTCTTGGTGTTCAAGTAGGTGCCATGTGAAATACTGTGATTTGTTGGTCTTTCTAGTCTAGATTCCTGCAATTGTATTTTCTACCCTTAGTATTACTTGTAGGATTGGATTATTACTTGAGGCCCAGAGACAGAAAGTGTTTCCAGGAAGGTTAAGTAACTATGAACACAGTGTAAAATGATGGCAGGAAAGTCCAGAGTGATCCGTGACAGATGAGATTCCGGAGTGGCATCAGCCTTGAGCCGCAGGAGACAATTCATGCTTCATAAACACTAATGGAAAGGTAGAAGTTTTAGCCCTAACACGTATTTAACCCATTTTTGCAAACTGACATTTTTTAAATTTTTGCATGAAATTCATGTATGTTACCTAGAAAGGTTCAGGAGCAGAACTGGAAGATGTTGTGTCGTGTGCCGCGGTGCGGCGTGGCCGGACTGAGCGCTGTCTCTCCCCTAGGCATCCGTCCTGGAGAACCTGCGCCTGGCCGTGCGCTCGCAGCTGGGCTTCACGTCCATCCGGCTCCCCATGGCCGGCAGGTCCAGCAGCCTCTGGAATCGCATCTTCAGCTTCGCCAGGTCGCGGCGCGCGGGCTCGCTGGCCTTGGTCTCGGCCGACGGCGAGGAGGGGCCCGGGCCCGGCGCTGTCAGAGAGGCAGAGAGGGGCGCGCGCAGGAGTTTGTTTTCTGCTGAGGCCGACGACGCCGACGCGGAGCCGGAGCGCAGGGACGCGGGGGGCGCGGCGGGCGGTGTGGCGGCGCCGCTGCCGCAGAAGGTGGCCCCGGGCTCGGCGGTGGAGGCTGCGGGCGCGGTGGGAGGCGCGCGGGCCCGGGACGAGCCGGCCCACGCCAGGGACGCAGCGCGCGCGGAGGCCCCGGGCGCCAGCCCCGCGCGGCACCAGCTCTCGAGCGCGCTGAGCCGCGTCACGCAGGGGCTGCGCTGGGTGCGGCTTACGCTGGGGCGCGCGGGGCCGGCGCCGCAGAGCCAGAGCCAGAGCCCGCTGAGACAGCTGGAGCCTGCGCCCGGCGCGCGCCCCGGCGACGAGGACGACGACGTGGAGCTGCTCATCCCCGCCACCGACGGCGCCGACTGCTCCCGGCCGCTGCTCGACCTGGCCCCGGAGCCGGGCCCCGGGCCCCGGCCGCTGCCTGGTGCCGCCCTCGCTGGGGCCAGGCCGGGCTGCGACGGGCCGTGCGAGCGCTGCGGCATGGTGCACACCGCGCAGGTGCCCGACGCCTGCCGCAAGGGCGAGGCGAGCGACGATGAGGCGCTGCTGCTGTGTTAGGGCGGTGGCCGGGCGGCCGGGCAGGGAAGGCTGCGCGACCCTCCGCTGCTCCTCTGCCAGGTGGCTGGTCCAGCGCTGTCCCTGCGGCGAGAAGCCCGCCCGCGGCCGGTGGCGCTGCCGGGGACTGTTATCCTGGTACCGGAGCCGCGGCGCAGACAGGCTGCCCGCGGCAGACCGCTCATGCGATAGTCTTTCCGGCGGACCCTTCGCGCTTCGCCAGCACGTCCCGCAAGCAGACGCCGGGCGCGGGAGCACAGCCGCACGCTCGCCAATCCGCTGGGTGGTGTGTGACCGTCATCGGATTCCTCGTCACATCTTCCCGTCAGAGGGACAAACCTCAGATTTTTCTCTTATGTTTGGCATATAGTGATGTGTGTTTAGGTAGTTAGAGAATTAACAGCAAAAATAAAACTTTTATAGATTTTCTAATATTGACTTTAATATGGTACAGACCCATGGTCAAAGCCCACGTCCTTTCTGTTTCCATCTCTGTTTAGGGACAGAGTTAAGCAGATGAAGCTCTTCTACTATGCATTAACCCTTGAACTTTATAAATAGGCGCCGCGGCCGTGCGCAGCGGCCCCGCTGGCGATGCCTCCCCTCCGCTCTGGGGCGCGCGTGTCGGGCCCACGGATTTGCACTAAGTCGCGGAAGTTCTCAGGCCGGCACGGCGCGGCGCGATCACTTTCATGCTGTCACTGGCCACCGCAGGGACTAGATTTCCATAGCTTTTCTCGGGGGTGGGAGCGTTTGTATTACAACTTGAAGTTGCTTTTCCAGTTTCATATTTATTTGTTGTATTTAAAAATTGCATTATTGTAAGAGTGATTGTTTTCAATATATTTTATTCATGGGGTCATGCTGTAGTTTTGAAGAAAAGCAAATGACATAATTCAGATTGCCCCACTTTTTATGTAGAATGAATTGCAAAACTTGTTTATTTTTTTTACTGTCAGTTCTGTTTATTTATTCTTTAGCTCTGTTTTAGTAGTTTCAAGATGGAGTACGAAATGTATTTGTGTGTAGTTATTGCTATTTATTAAATTTAAATACTGCGCTGAATGTCATTTTAAAGCATGTTTGAGGTCTCGTGTACTTGTTATGCTGTCGGTAAGAACTGGCTAAGATGTTTTAATATGTATCAAAAATTAAAATGATTTTTTATTGCCTTGAGATACTTTTTAAATCAAAGTTGTTCTTTATTTTTGTGAGTTGCGGTGTAGATGCAGAGCAGGCTGCAGTGTGTGCTGCGCGGAGGAGCCGGGTGCTGGCGCCTCCTGCGCCGCTGAGGGCGGAGCCGGCCTGCAGGGCATCTGCGCATGTGCAGCGGTGCCCGCGGAGCTGCGAGGGCCCTTTCACATGGTTTTCCCTTACATTGCCGGCCCGGTAGACTATTCTGGGAGAATTCAGTTCGCAAATTGATCTTTTAGGCCCTACTAATAATACAGCACCGGCTGGTTTTTTTTATTACTTTATTGGCTAACACTCCTTCCTGGGTCACACTGAACAGTCCCCCACCCCGGCCTGACCCCTGGCTTCCTCTCGGAGACCTCGTGCCAGGGCCACTTGCAGGAACCCTGAAAACACGCGTGCCGTGCCCGGCCGCTGCGTGGTGGTGCCCAGCGTGCTGCTCACCTGCCTCTTCCGCCCTCTGCCAAGAGCAAGTGCGTCATCAGCGTTCGAGCCCCTGAAGCAGCTCGCTTGCTTTGCACCTGCGAGTCCGAGTCCCGTCCGAGCTTGGGCTGCGCCGCTGGTCCCCGACGACGGGGTGCGGAAGCCGCTGCGCTCACCGCTGGGCGGCGCACCCTCCTCCCAGCGGCCCGCTTGACTCGGCTGCGGTGAGCCGCGCGGCGCGACCTCCGGACTCGCTGCCCCCGCGTGGTCCGCTCTTGTGCCGGCGCGACCCGAACGCGGTCGCTCATGTTAGAACTGCCTGAGCCTTCGTGCGCCAGACATCCGAGCTGGAGAAGCGAGCTAGGACCCACACACGTTTGTTTTGGACATTTTAAATTTTGTCCGGACTTAGGAAAACTTTTTATCATTAGCATTTGAAAGCCTTTTCTCCAATTTCAGTGCCCTCTGAACAGTGCCTATTTACGGGGTTCAGGTGTAGTTTATTTTACAGAAACGTCATACTTATTTAAAGTTTATTCTTAATAGAGTATCATTTTAACAGACTCCTTTTCCGTGCATTAGTTACCCTTGTAGTAGACAGTAAGGCTCCTGGCTTGTAGGGTTACTTTTCTCCCGTCAGATACGGTTTTCAGCTACATAATCCTGTCTTCTATGAGCCTCGGTAAGCGGGTTACCTACCAATGTGTGTCTTGTTTAATCACTAGTGTAAGCCCTTCTAGAGATGTTAACACCGGCCGTGATGAAGTGAACCGGGTCACTGGGGGGAGATTTAGCCACACCGAGGAGACCCATGTTCCTATTTTAACAAGGTTTCTAAGATGCATGTTGAATTTTATCACATGCCTTTCAATATCTGTGGGGATATTTCAGTGATTCTCTTTTGACTCTGATATGATGGATTTTATAAATATGTTTTGTAATTTTAAACCATTCTCATCCTTGCATTCCTGAAATAAACTCTATTTGAATGTGTGTATTTTTAATATATTGCTAGATTGTGTTTCCTGTTTTGTTTGAGACACTTGGCACTTGTACTTGACCATGAAACCAGACCCAGCGTGTGTCTGGGGAGGGTTTGCATTAGTGTCGTGCTAGTGGGTTGGGAACTTTCCTCCAGTTTCTGTCTTCTGCAACGGTATAAATAGCCTTGGAATTGTCTGTTCCTTAAAATTTCAGTGAAATGATTGACCTGGTGGATACTTGGGAAATTGTTTCTATTTTCTTCTGTTGTTTTTTAGTTTTTTGAGACGGGGTCTGGCTTTGTAGTTCAGACTCCCCGTGAGCTCACTAGGTACCCAGGCAAGGCTTGAACCTGCAGCAATCCTCCTGCCTCTGCCTCCCGAGCGCGGGGTTGGCAGGCACGAGCCTCCATGCCTGGTTTCTGACCATTTCCTTGTCATCTAAGGCAGTTGGTCTGTACAGTCTGTGTGTCCTGCCTGAGATGAGGAGCCTCCCGCTTCAGCCGACTTCCAGGCTGATCGATCTGCCGGAGCTGAGCAGAGACCGTCTCGTCCCGTGAGGGTGGCTGGCTCGGGGCGGCCCTGACTGTGCTCGCGCCCTCGCTGCGCGGTTCTGAGGGCTCGCCGGGTCGCGGGGACCTGAGCCGGAGGGGAGGAGCCTGCACCGCAGAGGAGAGGGGTCAGGAGCTGGCCCGCGGCGCGCGCTGTCGCCCCAAAGGGCACGCCCTTTCTCTAACTACTTCGGACGAGTTTCCTTCGCGCTGCTCATGGTTCCCACTGATTTCTAGACTCCGGAAGTGAGTCCGTAGTTCTCAGCGATAGGGGCGTGGGCGTGGGCGTGGGCGTGGGCGTGCACGGGCCCGGCCCTGAGAGTCCCGAGCTGCGCCTCAGGCGCCAGACGCGCTTCCGTGTCCCTCGCTGAGCCCGCCCACCGCCCTGCCGCTCCCCTCCGACCCAGATGCCAAGGGAACGCCTGCGTCTTTGCTTTTTCCCAGAGAAGAGGATTTCTTGAGGTAGCTGGTAGTTCTGTTTTCTAATTCTTTTATTAACTTTCATTTTGACATTAGAACAGTCTGTCGTATTTGCCTTTGGAATTGTCTTTCCATTTTTAAAATAATCCAAGAACACTTTTAAAAAATTTGTTCTCTAACCAGGAACAGTGGCACATGCTTATAACCCTAGCCCTTGGGGAAACTGAGGCAGGAGGATCATAAGCTCACGCCCAGGCTGGACAACTTCGTGACTTAGACTGTCTCAAAAAATTTAAGCTGGGCGTGGTAGCTCACGCCTTTCATCCCAGCACTCGGGAGGCAGAGACAGGAGGATTGCTGAGTTCGAGGCTTGCCTGGGCTACATAGTGAGCTCAGAGCCAGCCTGAACTACAAAGCGAGACCCTGTCTCAAAAAAAAATTTTTTTAAAATGGGACGGGGTCCATGCGAAGGCCCTGGGTCAGTCCTAGTGACATATAGGGCAGCTCCTCAGTTCATACCCTCGATTCTCCCCTCGACTCTGGTCACAGAATCAGACCAGCGTGGACCAGAGCAGAGTCAAACTGCCCGTCGGGCCAGCCTAACCGCCAGTGTGTGCAGAGCTGCCCGAAGACGGTCTGTCGCACGGCAGCCCTGAGCGGTGCTAAGTATCTAGGGGCAAGCGCACCTCCTGCCATTGCAGAGGCCAAAGCTGTCCTGTGTCCATCTCATGATGTCTTGATAAATCGGGCATTAAAGTGTTGATTCAAATTGTTCTTTTCCTCCCCTCCCCGTGCGTGTTGTGGAGGCGCCTGTGTACACACACGGACTGCACAGCCGCCCAGGCTAGCGCCGGGAGGAGAGCCCGCGAGGAGGTGCCGACTTGCGGCCCCAGCGCCTGGCGCACGCATACGGAGCCCCAGAAATGCAGCGTCCTCGGCCGCGTCTGAGCGGCTACTGCTGCCACCCGCGTCCCGCGGCCATGTGGTCCCGCGGGAGGTCGGTGGTGCAGCCTGTGGGTGGGTCAGTGCGCGGGTGGCCCGGCCCGGCCTCAGGGCCGTGTCCGTGTCCGTGCAGCCCGCCCTCCCGAGCTCCGAGGGATCGGGAGAGGACAGGACTGCGGGGCCGGGAGGTCCCTGTGGAAAGGTGGCCAGAAGCCAGGCGGGAGCCTGCAGAGTGGCCATCCAGAGCTGGCTGTGACTGTGTTTGTCCCCTGTACCTGATGTGGAGGGTAGAAACAGACACAGTGAAATTTACAGAATTTTAGAGCTGGGAGGAATTTCTGAAAGCGAGGAAGTAACAGTGCAGGCGATTCATAATCTCTCGGCTCTCCAGACACGCCCGTGTGCGTTAGGTACACGGGTCTCCATAAGCCACGCGTGTCTCCATGCCAGAGTGTACCTGCCTCCCTCTCTGCTCCTCTGGTTGGACCTTACTGTTCGCCTATTTTGGTATTTTGACTACACGACGTAATTTCTGTTCCCCTATCTCATGAGCTGCATTGAAGTCACTAGCCTTGAGTGTGCAAGGCAGTAGTTCACGAGTAGAAACAGCCGTGTAACTGGCCAGAGAACAGGTGCCTGAGTAGCCCTCGGGGTGCACGTGCGATAGGGGTTCCCCGTTCCCACAGAGGGACGCCCAGGAAGTGGCCCGCCTGGGCCAGGAAGCGGAGTAGCTTTGGAACTTGAACGAGTTATTGTATCATGTTGTTACTTAAAATAGCAAGGATTTTATTTTCCATTTAAGATTTTAACAGCCATCTGGCGTGGGTTTCTGTTTTAGGTTCATTTTGTTTCATAAGGTACAAAGGAGGTGGGTGTCCAAATGGTTACAAAAAAAACATTTGGAATGCCTGGCAGCATTGTGGCTCGCACCTGTCATCCCAGGACTCTGGAGGCAGAGGCAGGAGGATTGCTGAGTTCGAGGCTCGCCTGGGCTACATAGTGAGCTCCGGGCCAGCCTGAACTACAAAGCGAGACCGTCTCAAAACAAAACAAAACACTTGGAAATGACTGTGGCTCTGATAGGGAGCACCGTGGCGAGGCTGAGGGCGGGGGGGCGCCTCGGGGTTCCTGGGGTCTGGAGGGGCTGCAGCAGCTTCATAAAGCCAGCCTTCCTGGCCAGTCGGGAAGCGCATGGAGTTCACTGTGTGACCCAGAAACTCCACTCCTGTACCGAGTGTCCACAGAAAGGCTGGCGCGGCACTGTCCACAGCAGGCAAGAGGAGCAATCGAGCGCACGGCGGAGGGACCCCACGAGCTGATCTCACGCGGTGAGGCGTCCAGAGGGGCCAGGTCTGTGAAGGCACGAAGCACACGGGCGATCCTCGGGCAGGGAGAGGGGTCTGGGAAGAGATGGTGTGCAAAATGGCGGGAAACAGGTAAGCAGGCAATAGGCTGGAAGGGGAGGAGAGGAGCCTTCTGAAAAGGCCGGAAGTGCCGGAGCTGGCCGGGAGCTGGCCGCGCTGCGTCTGCTGTGAGGACCGGCTCCGTCCTCCCTCAGGCAGGCGCGGGGACACTTGGAGGAGGAGCCCGGTCAGCGGGGCGTGGCCGTGCCGCCCCGAAGGAAGGGGCAGCTCCGGTTCCGTGGGGTCAGCGCCCGGCGGGGACCTGCAGGCGGGAGGAGCCCGGCGCGGCTCCCGGGCTGAGGGCCACGGGGGGGGCGGGCGTGCGACTAGGCTAAGTGAAGGCTGCAGACCTCAAGGACACCGGAAACATGCCACTGAACCGTACGCGTTAGTGGGTCGCGGGGTACTGTGTGATAATAAAGGTTCTTAAAAGATCACAGCACACGCGCCAACAATACCCTCGCTGGTTCGCTTTTGGAATTTGTTCCGTTTCTCTAGGATTGGCCGCTATGGGCCGTGTCTGGAGGCCCCCAATCTCAAGTGCTCGTGGTGGCCTGAGGGTGGCCGGATCGAGGCTGTGGTCCCGGCCCAGTGCCCTGACCGTCCCGGGTACCGTGGGCGTGGGCTGGATGACGGGCCGGCAGGGCACCGGGCACAGGCTGCCGACTCACGGGCTCGCACCCTGGATTGAATAGGAGGCAGCAGAACAAAGGCCGTTGCCTGCTGCCTGCCCCCCACAGACGCCCGCGTGGAGCCGCCCACTGTGGACGAAAGCTCTGTCCGCCAGGAAGCCTCTCTGCTGTAAGGCGTGGGTGTCGGGAGTTTTGTCCCAGCCACAAGAAGTAACTGAAACTGTCACCTTGCGTGTTCCTCGCGAGAAAAGTAGTTGCTTTATTGATGAGCGGAAACCACGCTCGTTCTCACTTACTCACCAGCAGGACGTGTTGGCTACGCGTGGCGCCGGCCTTAATATCCGGCCAGAGTAGTGTATTTGGTCTCAACCTCTCTGCGCCTAAGTTTAATCTGTAAAGGGGCGTAGCACCCCCCGCCCCGTGGTCCCGTAGCCTTGAAGGAACCAACGCGTGAACGGCCGGCGCTTGCTCTGGGCACGTCCAAGTCTCCGTTTGCCGAGGGCTGGGTCTCGCCGGCGCGGCTCGTCCGGCCCGTGTGCGCGGGGGCCATCGCGGCGCCCCGGCCTCCCCACACCCTCCCGCAGGCCGGGGACACGCACACGCCCTAGGCCGCGCCGCTGGTGCCGTCCTGGAGCCCCCTGCCCGGCAGCCTCCGGGCCCGCCTTCCACGGCGCAGGGCGGGCCGGGCCAGAAGAGAAGGGGCGCGACTCCCGGGCCACCTCTCGTCCTGGGCTCCCGCACGTTACCCAAGACACACGCGAGCCCTGCGGAGGCCTGGGTCGCTCCCGCAAACCGGAAGAGTGGTCCGTGACCCCGGCGCTCCCGCCCGCGCTGCGACGCAGACTCGCCTCCCGCGCTAGTCACGGCGGCCGGTGCCTCCACCGCATCCCTGTCAGGGCCTTGGCTTGCTCCCTTGAAAGGCTCGCTGCGAACAAATCCGGGTTCTTATGGCAGTAAGAATACCTTATTTTTAAAAAGTCATTTACACATATTTCCAATGTATCGTATTCAATAAACCTTTCCCAGAGGGAGATGCAGGTAGGAAAAGTAGTCAGAGAAGAGGGGGTGGAAGAGAAGAGTGAAAGAAGTTTAAAGATGTTTGAAAATTAGAGACGGTGAGATGCGGTGAGTGGTAGGAGCTGGCGACATTCTGAGGTCACCCCCAGATGTCCACGCAGGTATCGGATGCATCGCTGAATTTGAGGGCAGCCGGTGTGGGCGTCCAGTGCCCGACAGGACTGTGCGTGGCAAATGCGTGTGGGCTGCACAACACTGGAAACGCCACCGAAGCTGCTTGAAGAACTCCCATTAATCTTTTTAAAGTGAGTATCATGCTCAACCTACATATCCTTTAAACCATGATCTAAAATCTGCTTAATGTGGCGAGTACATGTGTGGCACCAGAAAGTCACGCTTGCATCGTTGGGCACATCATCGCTGACGTCTTAGCGAGGCCCCGGGATGCGGCCTCCTCTGCGGAGGAACGTGCTCGGGCATATCTGTGCGGAGAGCGCCCCCACGCGGCGGGGCCCGGGAGCGGCAGGCGGGGGCCTCTACAAGCCGCCACCTAGCGGTGCACTTCGGCATTGTAAGTATTTATTTTGCAACACTATCAGTTTCGCGATTTTTTTGCCACTCAGGTAGTCCTTGAGGTCCAAAGTCTAAATTGGAAATTCACGTGAGAGTTGAGTTTGAAGCTCCAGAGATGCTTAGAAGAGGCCCCTGCTGGCACAGAGCCCCCTTCTGTACTGTACCCAGTGGGAATGAAGCCTCATGGCCTGCTCCACGGATCCCACGGATGGGCCGTGAAACCCGGTTTTGGAGCAAACGCGCCATTATTGTTGACCTAGAGAAACATCGCCCTGTGCTTCCCCTGCTTGGCTGTCGGCAGTGGCGCTCACAGCAGCGGAGTCTGACCCCGGCAGGTGCCCACTGTGTGAGCACAGGGCACTGCACAGACCTCCCGTCTGTGTCGGAGAGGTCCAGGTGGGGCAGAGGTGGCCGCCGCGGGCGGTGCCAGGCCTGCGGAGGGAGCTCAGGCGGCCCTGCTCCCGCTGTGCTCTCTGTCCTCCCGTCTGTGCATCCCCCGGGCAGACCCTCGCCCCTGCCAGCCAGAGACAGGCACTGCAGAGAGGGCGAGTCCAGGCCGGCCTGCCCTGGGCTTCCGACATCCAGCTCGGAGGTCCTAGAACGAGGCCTCGACCTGGGAAAGCCCCGGTGAGTGTGGGGGGTTCGTAATGGCCAAATCGCGGTCCCTGCACGAGTCCCCCTCAGTACCGCTGTCAGTAGCCTGAAGCAGGACATTCGCCCTCCCAAGGGTCGTCTGTGCAGACAGGAGCGCGGAGCTGGAGGGCTGCTGGGGGGTGGGGGTGCCCTCGAGGCGCTCGCGGGTCGCAGCCACTGCTCGCTGGTGCTGCAGGTCAGGCCGGAGCAGCCCTTCCTGGGAGCGCAGCTCGGGGAGGGCACCGTAGCCCAGAGCAGCTACCCGCAGCCCTGCCTCGCTTGCTGGCCACTGAAACGGGCGGGGACGGGGCCGCTAGTCCTGCGTGGCCGGCCCGCAGGTGCTGTGACCACAGACCAGCCCCGGATCCTGAGCACCCTGATCCCATTTCTCACCCTCTGGGGCAGGAGTGTGTGGCGAGGTGCTGGCACTTCTGGGAGGGCAGAGCCCAGCACAGCACTGCCCGCTGCGCCCTCAGCGGACACATGGGCGGCCTCTGGTGACCAGGGATGGACGCACAGAGGCCCGGCGCTGCACGCAGATCTGGTGCTCTCAAGGAGGGGTCCCGTGAGTGCGTCACCCCGGGGACCCACCTCGGCACCACCGCGGGGACACACTCCAGCCACGGGGCTGCCCGTCTCTGCAGACTGCAGGCCGCACACCTGTGGCCGCTCAGCTTGTCTGGAGCCCGGCCGGAAGGCAGCAGCCTGGTGCGGTTTGTGCACACAGCCCGGGAGGGCTGAACAGGGATCGCCAGGCCACTGTCCACGGGCCACGGCGTGTGCAGGGAGGGCTGTGGGCTCACGTTCCCCTGTGGGCACACTAAGGCAGAGCCTGGGGAAAGCCGCACGGGACGGGTGAGCCGGGAGAACGCAGACCCGGGCAGGACGGTGGGCTCCCACTGGAAGCCCGGACCCAGCTCGAGGAAGTGGCCCTCTGCCCTCCTTCAGTGCCGAGCAGGCCCTGTGAGGACGCAGGTGGCAAGGGGACCCTGCTAGAACAACTCAACCTGCTGCCTGCGAGCTGGCACAGGCAGGGAGCCGTGGGGCAGGCCTGCCCGTTCTACCCGCCCTGCGTTCCCTCGGGAGCTTCTCCTGCCCTCTCTCACCGGCCCTGTCAGTGCCTCCTGCCCTGGTGCGGTCACACACCCGCCTCTGATGAAGCTGGGCTGACTCACAGGGCCCTTTGCTCGGTGAAGCAGCCAGGACAAGGGGCTCTGGGGTCGCCGATGGGACAGTTCTCCGAGGGTGTCGACATCCACCTCAGCCGCGCTTCCCTGGGGGAAATTCCCGTCACGCCAGGCCCGGGCAGTAACGCACAGCCTGGCTGGACAGCCAGAGCTACGGGACTTCGTGTTAACTATGCACTCTACTTTTCCCATTTTATTGTTAGTACCTATTAATTTTTACAAAATCCCGATTTTTGACACATATAATTCCATCACATCCACCTGTCTAGTGGTGCTAATTTATAACCATTTGCGTCTGGCTGACCTGGAGCCCGGGCACCCCTCTGGAGACGCCACCCCAGGACCGGGGCCGGGCAGCCCCCACCTCTCAGTCGCTGTCCACGAGCACACAAGGCAGAGCCCCGCATGAACCAGCCGCAGCAAAGAAAGTCTTGGCGCCGGTCTAGGCCGGGGCGGTGGCGTCTGGATCCCCGGCAGGGTGGGGACCCGCAGCCCCAGGTCTGTGCGGCCGGCGCTCTGCCCCCGAGGCCTGGGACCTGCGCTCCAGGACGGCCCCATGGGGCCGGACCGGGGCTTCGGGGCAGCTCGTGCGCCTGGCCGAGAGGCTCCCCTGCGGCCTGAAGGCCGGTGGGCTCCCCAGGCAGAGTTCGGGGTGCTGCCCTGGGTTTCCCACCCCGAGCTCGCCGGCTGCTCTGGGGCTCCTCCTCCCGCCTGCCCACTCTGCACCCCCGGCAAGGTGGGTCTTCGCAGGGCCTCTCACCTCTCCAGGAGTGTCCACCCCTTTTCTTCAGCCAGAAATAAACTTCTCTAAACTCCCCCTTTCCTCTTCGCCAGCCGAAGCCCTTTGTTGTGCTGTGGTAGGCGCGCGCGCCCCGCGGAGGCGCCTTCGCCCCTTCCCGCCCCGCCCCCCCCCGCCCCCCCGCGCCAGCCCCGCGCCCAGGTCGCTCCTGCAGCCGGGTGGTCCCGTCCCCAGTCGCCGTCCAGTGAGCGCGGAGCTGCGGGCCGCTTCCCCTCTCCCGGCCCTGGGCGGCGCTTCGCAGTTGCAGGGGACACCGGGCACCGGGACACACCCCGCGGGCGGCGGGCCTGGGCGGGGCTCCGCGGGCCTCAACACCCGGCGCCGGCCGCGGCCCAGACTGTGAGCCGGACGCGCCATGTCGCGGCTGCTGGTGCGCGGGGGCCGCGTGGTGCACCCCGACTTCTCGGAGGACGCCGATGTGCTGGTGGAGGGCGGCGTGGTGCGCGCACTCGGCCCGGGCCTGCGGGCGCCCGCGGGGACCCGGGTGCTGGACGCCGCGGGGAAGCTGGTGCTGCCCGGGGGCATCGACCCACACACGCACCTGCAGTTCCCCTTCATGGGCACCTGCTCGGCCGACGACTTCCTGCGCGGCACCCAGGTAGGGCCCGCTGAACAGCGACACGAGCCGAGGCCTCGGGTCCTGCCACCGCGCTCAGCGTCCCGGGCACGGACCCAGCGGCTGCCCAGCCGGCGCCCACAGCGGGTCTCGCCGGGCCCCGGGAGAGGAATGCGGAGCTGGGGCCCTGCAGGCTTCCAAGCCGGCACGGTGGGGCTGCAGGACACAGCCCCAGCCCAGCCCAGCCCGGGACGGTGCCCTGCCTGCCATCCCGTCCCCCGCGGGCTGGGTGCCCCTCAGCCCTGCACCGGGCTCCGGACCGTCCCGACTCCGCTGAGAGCCGGCCCTGCCAGCCACGCGTAGACCAAAGGGTGGGACCCTCCTCCGGGCGCTGGGACTGACCCGGGGCTTCTCCTTGCCCCTGGCCGGCGGGGCCCCTGCGGCAGTGGCGGGGACGTCGGGGCCGCAGCGCCTGCTGGAAAAGCTGCACCGCTGCCGGGGAGACGCGCAGCCTGGCGACAGCCGTGTCCCCGCGCTGAATGCTTGTCGCCTGTTAACACAACTCTTGATTGTAGAAAGTTAGGAGAATGAAAAGCGGAAAAGAAGAAAAAGGATTTCCGCACAGTCCTGCCCCCCGAGCAGCGCGTCTGGGCCCCTTGTGTTCGGGGTACTGTGTACAGGGTACGCGGCGGCTCAGGCGCTGACGCCCGCGCGTGTGTGTGTGCGCGTGTGCACGTGCAGCACCACCTGCTGCCAGTTCTGTGACGGCTGCGGGGGCCTCCCAAGGGCACCCTCCGGAAAGGCAGCTCTGATACCGTCTCCTGCCAGCGCACCCAGGGCCTCTGTCTCGGCGGGTCCTCCGGCCTTTGCGCCTCCGCTGTCCAAACACAGCAGAAACACGCTGTTCTAAGTAAAAGCAGAAAACTGAACCAGAGAGACTGAGGTCGAAGGTTCAGCAAACAGCTCCCTGTTGAATATTAAACGGTGCCCGCAAACGTAGGGGTGGCAGAAGTCTTCGTGGAAATGGGTGGTTGGTCCCAGGAGGGGGCGCTCCGGCCCCCAGGAAGAGCACAGCGCCGAGGCCGAGCGGGTGGGCCTCTGGGCCCAGGGGTGAGGGACAGACGCGCCCTCGGTGCACGCTGGCCGCCGGGGAAGGGGCGTTCTCACGGATGCCGCGCTCGACGCGGACTCTGCCCAGTACCTGCCGCACGACAGGTGCGGAGCGGAGCGGCCTCCCTTCCCCCACGCTGGCGTCCAGTTCTCCCAGGGCGGAACCTGAGGCGCAGGGCGCCCCGACGACACCGTGCACCCACAGAGCGTCGAAGTCGGTGCGGAACGATCACGGGGACTGAATGTGCAGGCACTTAGAGCCCTGTCTCCCCAAAGTGCAGAAAAGGCACTGAAGTACCGAAAGCCATAAAGTAAAAAGAGAGATCGTGCTTCCAAGACATGGCCCCGAAAGGTCAGGCCGCAGCTCTCCCTTCCTGCCTCACTCGTGATCTCTGACAACAGAAGGGTCACTGTCTGTGGTGTCCTATTTATTGATCACTTAATTGTGCGGGACTCAATTTAAAAAATGAAATGTAGGGCCGGAGGGTTAACTCAGTGGTTCCTGCGCCTGCTTCTCAAGTACAAGGTCCTGAGTTCCATCCCCGGTAACCACATATAATGCTGGGCGTGGAGACACGCCCACCAATAATCAACGCCGCATACCACAGTGCCGGACGTGCTGGCTCACGCCTGTCATCCCAGCACTCGGGAGGCAGAGACAGGAGGATTGCTGAGTTCGCAGCGGCTTGCCTGGGCACCATAGTGAGCTCAGGGCCAGCCTGAACTACAACGCGAGACCCTGTCTCAAAAAGCAAAAAAAAAAAAAAAAAAGAAAGAAAGAAATGTAGGTCAAGTAAAGGTTACATAGTTTGTAAATCTAATTCATGTCAGAGGTGGGTTTAAGGCCTGTAATTGATTTATGTAATTATAGGTAAAAGCTTTCTCTCTGATATAACTAATGGCAGTAGTGTCCCACCGTAAAGCAATCCTATTTCACTTTGTTCTATAGTGAGTGGCCTTCCAATAATTCAATATCCCCATGGAAGAAAGGCGGGATTTCGTATTCACTGATATTGTGAATTCAGTAAACTCCAAGGAGCCATGACTTTGCTTTTACTACGTCCCAGAATAGCAGTGAATTATAGGAGTTCGACAAGTGTTCAGATAGACAGAGCTGTATTCAGATATACACACAGGTTGCGATAGGTAGACTTAGGTTAAAAACCTGATCAAGTTGGTAGCTCATCTGTAAGTTAGGAAAACACCCAGCATGCCTTATTTTCCTAGCAGAGGACAGGAGGTCCTCAGTGTTAGTGGGAGGGGAAGTTATATTGTGCTTAGGAACTTTCTGGTAACATGTCCACTCCCGAGCTGTGAGCCACGTCACACGTTCCTGGTCCTGCCCACACGCTGCTTTCTCACTGAGGGGAGGAGCCAGCCCTCAGGAGCCTTGAAGTTCATTTTTGTCTTTGCCTGAGCTGGGCGTCAGGGCCAGGCCTGTGGGCGGGAGAGGGGCCGCGGGCTGGGTCTTCCTCTCTGGGAGTCCCAGCCCCGCCTGGGCTCCAGATTGAGGTTTTGGTTGGAAATGGATAAACAACTTAATGAAAACTATTGTTAAACATAAATATATTGATCGCCCAGCCTCCAAACAATGCTGGAGCATTACACTTACTCGATAGACATTGATTGAATGAATAGACTTTTTTAATGGGAAATACAGAAGAAAACGAAAAGCTACTATTTTAATGCTCTATATTTTGCTACCCTTCTTTTAGAGCTTTCCTTTGGGTGGCACGTAAACATTCTTTCCGTCCTGGGACTTCCCCAGGGCACGCTGCCACTGAGCCCCTTTTCTGTTTTGCTTTGTGACAGGGCCTGGCTAAGTCGTCCAGGCTGGCCCTGAATTCGGGCCTCAGCTCTGCGAGTGCCTGGGGCTCCGGGCCTGTGGCGTCGCCTCCCGCGAGGCCTTTTGCTGTTTGGAGCGAGCCCTGCTGGGGAGTATGTCCTGAGGCCTCACGGGGAGCGTGTTCACGGCCCCTTCCCTCCCGGAGGCCGACCCCTAGGCTGTTCGCCCCAGTGGGCTGTCGTATGTTTTCAGAGTCATGCAACCATCACCACTCAACATTTGAACATATTTAACCCCCAAAACGTGCACCCCTGGAGATCCCCTGCACCACCCCGGGAGACCCTGTTCTCCTGCTGGCCCTGTGGCTTTGCCCTCGTGGACAGCGCCACTTGGTTGGTCGGCCGAGTGCAGCTCCACGGCCGCTTCGCCTCCCTGGTGTCGTGCTGTCCTGACGCGCCCGGCACGTGCCTCCCTCCTGCGTGTGCAAAGCTGCGTCTCCTCTGTCCGTCGCCACAGAGGGCGCATTCGGCCGGAGCCGTCCTGCGTATCTCTGTGAAGGCTTTCGTGTGACGAGCTGCCCTCTCTTGGGACCAGGTTGCTGGCCGCTCCATGGCTTTCTGGGTCCTGCTCTCCGCGGCTGCGTCCGGCCGTGCTCGCGGCAGCAGCCTCTGGACACTTGGGAGGACATTTGCACTGGTACTGAACAAGTGCAGGCTTATTCCTTGTCCTTATCCGCTCACCTGTACAGTATCCCAGCTATTCCCGCGGAACGTGGGCTGTGTGGAGTGCAAGAGCAGCCAGGACGGTTTGGAGCGCGGCGGAGAAAGGCGGGGAAGGCAGGAAGGCCGAGGCCTTGTGCAGGCAGCCTTGGGCACCTCCGGGCTCTGCCTCAGAGCCGGGCTCTCACGGCGACTGAGACAAGGGTGTCTGGTTTCTCCACACCCCACGAGAGGCAGTTTTCACAGGAAAATAAAAGTTTTTAAAGGTTGATCTTCTAGTTCAGTGGTCCTAGAAAAGTACTTCCTTCTAACACTGAATTAACTGTGAATCCTAGTAGAAAAGACGCCCTGTTGGATTTGGAAGACACTTGAAGGAAAAAGTGAGAAGACCAATTGGTTTTCAAATAAAACTATAGAACCTGAGAAATCTGTCCTGGTGTGGTGCTTATTTCAGAGGGATTCCTTAGGGATGCAAATGCGTGCTGTTCTGCACGAGGAGATGTTGGTTAAAGACAGAAAAGAAGTATAGAATCTTATACACAAAGTGAGGTTCTAGACAGAAAATAATGGGAGGGGGGCCAACTAACTTAAGGAAACATTTAAAAACCTGTACAGGTAACAAAGAGGAGGTGGCATCTCGCTGGCACATGGCACGGAGGAGCGCTGGGCTCCTGGGCCGTGTGGGGTGGCAGGGGAGGCTGGGCACTGACCCTTCTGCCTTGGCAGTTGACCAGCCGCTGGAGATGAGACGAGACAAGGCGTGGGGGAAGGACGGGAAAGTCCTGATGCATTTGGAGCCGAAGCTGGGCCAGCCCGGTCGCGCGCCAGGCTGTGCCAGAGCCATGGGCAGCGGCACGCGTGGTCGCGTCCTGACCCTGGGTCTGAGCCGCAGCAGGCGCAGAGGGTGGAAGCAGCTCGGACCCGAGTTGGCAGCTGGGCTTCGAGCCCGCAGGTCACGCCACCTCCCTCCCCATGGGGCACCTGCCAGTGTCAGGGAATCACCCCCCAGAAGTGCCCGAGTCAGCGCGTGGACGAGCGTGAGGGGTGGGGCCCGAGGGGAGGGGCTTCCAGGCCGCAGTAAGGAGATGCAGCTGTGCTCCAGAGAGCACTGCCTTTCGATGCTCGTTTGGCTCCTCAAGGTCTCTGCGCCCTGCACGCGCCGTGTGCCAGCCAGCAGGGGGCTGGCGTGCCCGTCCTCTCCCGCACCGTCTTTCCCTGGGGGAGAGCAGTCACGGGCTCCTCCCCCTGCTCCAGAAAGCGTCGCCCTCCCCCAAGGGCTGTCACCCTGCGGAGCTTCCTACGAACCAGCTGAGGCTTCGCCTGTTGCTCAGCCTCTCCCTGCCGACCTTTCCCTCAGCCCCTGGGATCAGCGCCAGGTCTTGCTGTGGAAACGTGCCCGTGTGGTGCGGGTTTGCATTGGGCCGGGTGGGCCCGAGCGGAGCCGGAGAGACCCAGGCGGCTCAGGACACATCAAGCAGTCAGAGGGCCCAGCCTGGGCCCGAATCGGAGGACAGGACGGAGTCCGTGGGGCCGAGGCGGGGACTGCCCCAGGGCAGGGGCAGCCGAGCTGCAGCTCGCCAGGAAGCACCCCGCCGGGTGGGATTTTAAGGGGACCCGGTTCCCGGAGGGGAAACACTGAATCCTTTCCGTGTCCCTGTTCATAGCCCACTGTTCGCTCGGCGCTGGCTCCTCGCAGACGCTGTTCACGGCTCTGACGTCTCGGCCCTCAGGGCGAGCGGCCTGTCCGGTTTCGGGGTTGACTCAGGCCCACGCGAAGGAGGACAACCGGCTGGCCCGGGCCAGGCGCTCACGGCGCCTCCTCTCACACACAGGCTGCCCTGGCGGGAGGCACAACCATGGTGATCGACTTCGCCATCCCCCCGAAGGGCGGCTCCCTCCTGGAAGCCTTCCACGCCTGGCGGCGCCGGGCCGACCCCCGAGTCTGCTGCGACTACAGCCTGCACGTGGCCGTGACCTGGTGGGGTGAGCAGGTGAGTCCCGCGGGAGCTCGGCTGGCGGCAGGTGCCCGAGGGCGTGAGCGCGGGGAGCGGAAGGCCCCCGCACGCGCTGTGCACCGGTGAGCACGCGGCCAGTGCGCGGTCTGTGGCACCCGGGAGTGGGGAGCGCCCTCCATGCCCACGAGTGGCTCAGGTCTAGCTGAGAGGCAGCTCGACGTGGACAGGGCAGTTTTGAGGCCTGTGCAAGTGCACGCGCTTCTCCTCGTGCAAGTGTGTGTGTCCGAGCTTCTCCTCTTGCTGTGCCAGGCCCTTGCTTCGCACCGGACTTCGTTCAGAAATCTGCTTACCTGGCAGGGCCCCTGGGGAACGTTATTTGCATAACTTTTGTTCCCACTTCCCCTCCAGAATTGGCCTTAGACCCCAGGTTAATATAAAACGCGTCATCAGTCTTTAACGGACAGTTCAGCCAACGCGACAAGGTTATAGTCCACAGCCGAGGTTGATTTTTCTCAGAAAACATGCGGGTCTAAGCGCTGCCGTCAAGGCCCATCTGCCCTCCCCTCCCCCTCCCTGCTACTGCAGATGAGTAACCTTCTCTCGGAAACGCAAGGCACCCCTGGGGAGCACCCCGAGGGCGGCCAAGGAAGCCCAGGCTGGCGAGGGCAGGGCTGTCCCCTCGGGCTCCGCCCGCCTCCCTCAGGGGCATCTCCACTGCCGTCTTCCCCTGCTGCCCCCGTGTGGGCATCCGTGTCACGGCGCCTCTCTAAAGTCGCCCCTCATGGGATTAGGGCCACTCTAGTGACTTCACCTTAGCAAGTGGCGACTGCGGGGCTCGCTTTCCCGCCGAGGGCCCACACTGCCCCACGGGAACGCTCCCCACACGTCACCGCACACCGCGGAGGCGGGAGGCCTGAGAGACCCATGCCCAGCAGCCAACGCAGGCCTGGTGCCAGGGGCAGGGCTCAGCAAGGGCTCTCGGGAGGGGCGCCGTGGCCACCGAGAGTGGCCAGCATGTGACCATGCCAACAGCGTGCAGAGTGCCTCCTCATCATAAAACTACGGTATTCATTGTGGAAAACTTGCAAATGCAGAGAAAGCACGGGGCACCCTCCCGCGTGTCCCGTCCAGGGCTGGCTGCGGGGCGAACCGCTGACCCCGTCCATCTCCCGCCCACTCGCAGCTTCTAGTGCTTTCCCATCCCATTCTGCCCATTAACGCGTTAGTGACCTCAGGCCGGCTACTCGTGGCCGCTGCCCCCTCACCCAGCGCTGCTCCTCTCAGTCAGGACCCGGGGAGGACCAGTGCCCCCAGGCGGGTACAGCGAGGCAGGAGACACTGAGGACCAGCACAGATGACTCCCGTTACACAACAGAAGGAGCAAGTGGCTTGAACCCAGCAGCCCGCGAGTGACTTCTGCCAGGCTCGAGGGCCCCAAATGGAAGTTCGTGATTCTTTAGACGCCTGGTGAAAGTCCACCAGAGCTTCGCTGGGAGCGGAGCAGGCAGGGTTCACACACCGCAGGGCGCAGAGGCCGGACAGCTCCGGCAGCGTGTTCCGCGTCTGCTCCACAGCGAGCTCGGCCACCTGCCAGCCCACGCTGTCCACGCCGTGCAAGGGTGGGCTGCTCTCCACAGAGCCCCACAAAGGCCAGCAGATCAGCAAGGTGACTCCAGCTCCCGCCTCCTCCTTTTCAGATTCAGCTAAGAAAAATCAGAGAAAGCTTGTGTCGTCCTCTTTTGCATTTTTAATGTGTAGCAAAGCCCACCTTTGTGCATGTGGGTCCGTCATCCGTAGCTGCTCTGTGAGTGGCGGGCTCACTGCTTCCTCCAGAGCTTCAGGTTTGCCTGGAAAGCTGAAGGAGCTTTTGCCAAGGAAAGCAGCATTCCGATGCTCGCTGTGTTTCTACTTGTGTGTTAATCTGCACAAGTTCAGCTTCATTCCTTCACATCTACCGGGTTTCCCTAAGAGGTTTTCAGGCCATCTTGAGACTTCACGGGGGGTGTTGCCCTGGGCGCCCCGAAGCCCCGCGCTCCCCCTCCCCCAGTCCTGTGCCTGCAGACGCCTGTCCCTGCCGCACCGGCTTCCTGCTTGCTCTGCCCTCACCACCCTCGGCCACACCGTCTCCCCGAAGAACTGACCCCGCGGCCTGAGACCCGAGTCCGAGCCCTTCCCCCGTGGCCTGATTCCTTGGAGATCTGCCGTGGCTTCCACCAAGGCCACTTGGGTCCTCTTTGCTTTCCACGGGGAGACAGAGGCGCAGAGCGTGCGTGCAAGAGCAGAGGTACTTGGAGGAAAGAGAGCCGTCGGCTTTGTCCTGCTTTAGACTGCGACAGCGACACAACTCGCCAGTGGAAATGGCCGGTGGCCTGGAGGAGGCCGAGGCCTCGCCGTGCTCTGGGGACTAAGCCGTTGCCCTGATTTCCTGGATTTGCCCCTGAGTGTGACTCTGCCGAGGCTGTCACAGACGTGTGGCTCGCCTTCCAGGTCCAGGAGGAGATGGCCGCGCTGGCCCGGGAGCAGGGCGTCAACTCCTTCAAGATGTTCATGGCCTACAAGGACCTCTTCATGCTGCGCGACCCCGAGCTCTACGCCGCCTTCTCTCACTGCAGGGACCTCGGGGCCATCGCGCAGGTCCACGCAGAAAACGGAGACCTCATCGCAGAGGTAAGTTCGCAGCCGGCGGAGCCAGCGCGGGCGAGAGCGATGCCCGGAGACGTCCCGCCCCAGCGGCTCCCCGCCTGGCTCTGGCCGCCGCCGCCGGTCGCGCCAGAGTGAGACTTCTCGTCTCAAAACCGCCGCCGGGACTGGACTCGGACAGGGGGGGCGCAGCGCTCTCGGCCCTCGGGCCGGCTTGGGTGCTGTCTGTCTAGCAGCCGGGCTGCTGGGCCTGAGCACAGCGTCTGCACAGCCTGAGGCCGAAGCAGCGCGGAGGCGGCTGTTTATCGCCTGGCTCTCTCCAGGCGCTGGTGCTGCACGTGCTCGGGAGGAAGCCGGGCGACACTGGTTTCTTACTTGGCTCCATGTTGGGTGCCCGAAGGGTTTGCCGTCTGCAGGACTCAAGAGCAGACTCTCACCTTCGCACGGGCCGACCCGGCTCCCAGGCTCCGCTCCCGCCGCCCCGAGGCCGGGGTCTGTGACACTGGGCAGGGAGGGCCCACTCGGCACGGCCGCCCCGGCTGCGGATGAGCCCGCACAGCTGTGTCCGGACGCTGCCTTCTGTGTGGGGAAACGTGCGGTTCCCGGGGCAGAGAGCTGATGCCAGCCGGAGCCAGGGAGGGCTGTGCTTCCTTCCGAAAGGGGCAGGAGGGACGGCGACAGGTCACCGGGCGTCGCCTCCACACGGACCTCGACCACTCAGTTTATTCTGTTGGTCTGAACCAATGTTCGGTCTTAAACATGGACCTTGCTTTTCAAAGCATTTGATCAGAAATGACTTCCTATCTTTTTCACCTTTTCAGTCAACACAATTTGCTGACGCAACGTGCACAGAGAGAATCCTATCTGTGTTGGGAATACTGGTGTCACAGCACACACACGGTGCACTCCCGTGTGCAGGCGTGTTCATCCGCACGCGTGCGCCTCTGACCTCGTCCCCAGCACCTTCTGCTCCCCGAATGCTGCCACCTGACCTTTCTGCTCTCTCCCAGGAGGCCAAGAAGATGCTGGCGCTGGGCATCACGGGCCCCGAGGGCCACGCCCTGTGCCGTCCCGAGGCCGTGGAGGCAGAGGCCACCTCTCGGGCCATCACCCTGGCCAGCACGGTGAACTGTCCCCTCTACGTGGTGCACGTGATGAGCAAGTCTGCCGCCAAGGTGATCGCAGACGCCCGCAGAGACGGTGAGCCTGGGCCGGGCGGGAGCGCGGGGAGACGGCGCCCGGCGCCCAGCTCCCGCCTTCGGGGGCCCCCCCATTCTTCCTGCCCGCCACGCGGCCCCGCGCTCAGCGCCCCGCGAGCCTCTCCTCACCCGCAGGCTCAGCGCGCGTTCCCGAGAGGCTGCAGCCTCCGGAGCTCTGTCGCCAGCACCGAATCGCCAGGGAGGGGCGTGTGCAGGAAAATCCCTTTGGATCGCTTTGTCCGGCAGCAGCTTTGCTGTTGGAGCAATCAAAGCAATTATTCAAGTCCTATCTTTACGATGACTATTTTAAGGTGTTAAAAAGAGTTGTTTGTACCCAATTTGCCTGGTCACCAGCTCTCTGTCCTCCAACCTGAATCAGGAGAGTCGTCTGACACGAGTGGGGCAGAGAAAAACTTCGCTTGCCTGTGAGTCTCATCGCAGAAGGATGAAAAACAAACCCTGTGTGTTTTGCTCGGTGACCCAGCCCTGCTGGGCCCGGCAGGTAGTTCTGTCTTCTCACCTGCGGAAATGCAGACAGGCAGTCCTACGTCTCTCTGGCTGGGCCCACCCTCCCCCCAACTGGCTGCACTTTAATAATAATCATTATAGAAACTGCGAATACGGATTTGGCATGTCTATGACTGGCACTAAAATAAATCTTGTCAAAATTGCTTTTCGTTGCAGGAAGGTTCAGTAAGGATTCTGAGGGATCTGTACCTTTTAAACGTAATCCATCAATATCTGCGTTAAGATTAAGCTGGACTTCACATAGGCATTACAGGGGTCTTGGTATCATCTGTTTCTAAGGGCTTCCCACCCACGCATAGGCATGTAATACAATTGCGGATTTGTAGAATTGCCCTTGAAAAGCGAAATGCTGTGATTTTCAAGCTACAGTATCAGATTTCACCACCAGATGGCGCCGTTGCCAACCGTATGGAATCGGAGCGTTTTCTTTTGTACATTGCGTTGTAAAACCAGCAGAAAGGATCATTCTTAACCCACCAGCCAGCTCCGGTTTTGACAGTTCCATCAGGAAACAGTTTCTTGATCTTGAGTATGTGTTTGACATTAAGAGAATGCCATTAAAATCAGGGTAAAGGTGTGGGTAGGATTTTAGATAACAGATCATAGAAACTATTAAACTTAAGTATGGGTGCTTTAATTTTATTTTAGGATTTTTTTTTTTTTGAGACAGGGTCTCGCTTTGAAGTTCAGGGTGGCCCTGAGCTCACTATGTAGCCCAGGCAAGCTTTGAGCTCAGTAATCCTTCTGCCTCTGCCTCCTGAGTGCTGAAATTATAAGCGTGAACCACCACACCTGGCAATTTTAGACTCTTAGATTTAGTTTCCTTTCTAGATGTAAAATAGTTACACGTCCCCTTCGTGCCTTCACAGCCATCAGGGCCCGGCTGGGCTCTTCCCAGCATGGTGCTCCAACCTCGGCCTTGACGACACCGAGCTGCCCGACCCACGGCTCAGGCCGCTGCTGCCTGTGGTGAAGCCAGTCCCGGGTGTCAGGACCTCAGATGCCAAGGCCGGGGCTCCAGGCCTGGGGCCCCAGGGAGGGGCTTCGGGAGACCCCCGAGTCCACTTGCTGGGTCCCGGGACGAGTGGCGGTGCACTTGTTTGGATCCTGCTACCTTCCTCCCCAGAGGGACCATAACTACGGAATATTTAGGATGTGGCCCCAATGTCAGGCTCACTGTAATAGTGCCTGTAAAATCTCTCCGTGCTCGGGAGGTAGTGAGCTCCAGCTCCCCGGAGAGGCCCGGCCTGCCTCGGGCCTGGGACGAAGCAGAGCCCAGAAAGAGGCTCAGCTGCACGCAGGGGGTGCCTGCCACGGCCCCGGAGACAGGGCCCACGACATCGGACCGCTCGGTCTTGAAAACCAAGTTTTTTCAGTTATTTCTCATCCACTTCAAGGAGAAGTTGGTTTAAAGTCAGGGAAGCATAGACCCAAAGTTTGTATTTAATGGGTTTAGCTTTTTAAAAACTTGACTGATTTTTGCTTTTGAACACTGCATTTTGAATACTGAGCATATGCTAGTCCTGTTAGTGACACTGACATCAGCCGGGAGTGGAACCGATGTATCAGGTGGAAAGTAAACGCCTGTTCTGCTCGGCTCACTCCCTGGAGCCACACGTGCGTGCTCGGAGCTCACCTCCAGAACCTGGACACACACGCGTGTGTAACCGTCACTTGTGACTTTGAGGAGGCCCGGCTCCTGGGGAGGGCACATCGCGCCTCCCCCTCCTTAGTCTGAAGTCAGTGCCTGCGGGTGACCGCCGGCCTGCGCCTTGGGCGGATGTCAGACGCTGGCCAGGTGCCGTGCGCCCCCGGGGCAGAGGGCGGCCGTGCTGAGGCTCCCTGCAGTGGCCACACAGTCGCACAGAGCCCGTCTCGCGCTGCACGATGTCCAGGTTTCCAGAGTGTGTCCAGTTTGCTCTTCTAAAGGGGCTGAGGAGAAAACCAGAGCTCTCTCCGGCGCCATTCGATGTCGGCCCTCACTCAGCTGCCTCTGGCTGCCTGGGAAGCCGTCCTGGGCGCCCACATCCAGCACGTGTTCTGGGGTCCAGACCCGCTTCTCTTACCTTGCAGACGTGTGTCTCCTGACCCCGTGTCCTCACGCATGTCCAGTGACATGACGGCCAGGCTTCCTGGCCAGGGCCCGTCCGGCACTGCCCTCGCTGCCTGGGGCCATGTCCTAGGGACTGTCTGAAGTTCGGAAGGCCTGCGTTTCTTCACCCTAGACATCTGGAAATTTCAATTACTTTTAGTTAGTATTTGGGCTTTTAAAAATTCCTCTTTGAGGGCTGGAGATTTAGCTCAGTGATTCCAGTGCCTGCCTAGCAAGTGCAAGGTCCCTGCTTCAATCCCTGGTAACCACATAAAAGAATACCGGGTCTGGTGACCCACGCCCACCAGCAATCAGTATACACACCACAGTGCCAGGCGTGGTGGCTCAGGCCTGTCATCCCAGCACTCGGGAGGCAGAGGCAGGAGGATTGCTGAGTTCCAGGCTTGCTTGAGCTACATAGTGAGCTCAGGGCCAGCCTGAACTACACAGCGAGACCCTGTCTCAAAAAAAAAAAAAAAAATCCTCTTTGAGGTCAGAGGCCTGTCTTAATCTTAAGGCGGAGCTTTAACTCTGAAATTCTTCCTTCTGTTTCCTCCTTTGCATTGCTGTTCTCGTTCTGCTTTCCCCGGAACACGTCCACCCTCCCCGTGCCCTTTTGCTATTCTCCATCTTTAAAAGCACCTGAGCCTTCTGTCTGTGGTTTAGGAGAAGTGCGAGGCTTCACGGGGGTGGGGAGGGCTGCGTCCTTGGGCGACTGTCCTCATTCCATTCAGCCTGACTCCATCCAAAGCCACAGCTGCGCTGACCCGTCCAGCTGGATCCCAGCGTGTGGACCCCAAGCCCGGCTCCTCCTGCCTTCGCTCCCCGCAGCTTTCTGAGACCATCTTAGAGCTGCTGTGAAACGGGCCAAGAGCAGCTAGGATTGGTTACTGTTCACTTTTTTGTGAAATTATGGGCATACATGGGAGCAAGCTGCCCACAGCCAGGCTGTGAAGGGCTCGCAGGCTGCAGAACGAAGGGGACCCGGGTGGCGGCGCTCTAACGGAGCTCAGCCCTCGGGGGAGAGACAGCCCTCGGGCCCAGCCCGGCGGCCCAGTGAGCGGACACCGTCCTTCCCCCGCGGTCACAGCGGAGGCTGTGTCCCTCCTGGCCGAGATGTCCCGAGAGTCGGGCAGAACGTGCCCTGGGGGGTCTGTCCCCCGAGATGAAACGCGGGGGCAAGTCCTGGGCTGGCGCCTCCGGGAGGGTGTGCATCGGCCGAGAGAGGCCGGCCTCAGTCGCGGCTGCCTGCACACCTGGAGGTCAGTGGGGGCCACAGACGTGACCGCTGCTTACTCTGGACCCCAGGAAGGGCGCTTCCCCGACCCGGGAAGGAGCTGGTGAGAAGGGGCGCGGGCACCACTGGCGTCATGGAAGCTGAGGCCCGGCAGTGGCGCAGGGCCTGGGGCGTCGCCGTCCGGGCACACTGTGGTGCTCAGGCTGCGCAGGGAGTCCTCGGCCTCGGCGAGCGGGCTGTGCCAAGCTTTTGTCAGCCCCTGGCGCCCCTCGTGTTCACACCTGTTGTGGGTCGGTACGAGTACGCGACGCGTCCTGGTTCTTGTCGGAGGGGGCCTCGTGCGCCCTCCCTGCCCCCCGCCATCTCCCCATCCCCGCCTCATCTGGGGAAGGTCTGTCTCCCCTACTGCCTGTTATCCATCTTTTTTTTTGCTCTGTATTTATACTGTAGAGAAACCACGTGATCCTCGAGCTTGCGGGTCTGATTTATTTCACTTAACTGCACGGTCTCAAGGTGCATGTACTGTCCTACAAACGCCTGCAGTTTGTCCTTCCCGGTGGCAGGCAGTGCTCCAGCGTGCAGAACACCGCGCTTCCTTTACCAGCCTCTGTCGACGGAAACCGTCCGCTTCCAAGACTCGGCGGTCACCTCTGCGGTGCCGCCCACACGCGCATGCGCCTCTGCAGCACGCTGACTCCTTCCGGAAGCTCCCGGGAGGGCGATCGCGGTGTCGGCCGGGTTTCTCGTTCCCGGTTTCTGAGGAGTCTCCATGCGCGGCTGGCCCCACGGCCTGGGGACTCCCCGGGATACCAGAGAAGAGAGCTGGCGTGGAGGAGTGACCCGTGGGGTGGCAGCCTGTTACCCGCCATGGCCGCTCGCGGTCCTGCTCTGAGTCTCTCCCAGGAAACGGTGTCTTGCAGCCGAGGGGCAGGACCGCGATGAAAGTCCAGCCTCTGGCTGAGCAGAGTGGGCTGATCTGATACACAGTGACCTTCCTGTCCACTCTCCGAGAGCCTGCACGGGGCGCGGTTGACAACAGGGAATTGGTTATTCTGACAAAGCCTAATCAGACATAAGGTTCTGATTTTAAATTTCAATTCACTGTGAACTATTAAGTTTTCTAATAGCGTGGGCTTTTGACGGGTTTATTTGCATGATTTTTAAAATATGCATTTTGGACAGCAATTTTATTATCTGAGTGTTCTTCCACTTAATAGAAGTTTTTGAGCAGTATGTTTAAGTGCTGGAAAGTCATCGGCCTGCCCGCAGCAGCACAGCTGTGACGCTGGGTGCTGTAAGGCCCGGGGACACGGCGCCGTCCAACCAGCACAGCAGCTCCCCTCGGCCCTCGGAGCCCAAACCCGG